>JAVCKT010024332.1:0-27556 GCA_032273925.1 Rhynchotus rufescens | reverse complement strand
TATTCCCCGCCGCGCGGCCCCTTCCGCCGCCTCATTTCCCCGCCCGGATCCGGTAGAGCTCGTTGTCCGCCCGGCGGAGCTCGTCGGGGGTGAGCAGCTCCCGGCACGCGTTCCAGGACCAGGAGTAGGTGCAGAAGACGTGGTGGAAGCTCTCGTCGCCGGTCTCGAGGCCGATGCGGCCGCCGCGGAGCCGCCGCCAGAGGCGCAGCAGCCGCGCGCGCTCGCGCAGGGCCAGGCCCCGGCGGTACTGCTGGCTCAGCCACTTGCTCTGCAAGGAGGAGGCAGGTTGGGGCACAGGGCAGAGCTCGAGACCCGTCTGCATGTGCAGGACTAAAAACCAGGGTTTTTTTATGCATAAAACCACCTCTCGACTGATTAATAGTAGTAAACATGGAGTTTCTGCCGTGCCTTTGCCTTCATGTCGCTCTCTGCTCATGACAAGATGACCTCTGTCTAGTTAAAAACAGTCATCAACTCTGTCTAGTTAAAAACAGTCATCAAAAACAGTCATCAAAAACAGTCAACAGTTAAAAACAGCCATCAATTTGAAGGTTTCGTGAATCACTAGTCATGCTCAAGTGATGGCCAGACTGATGTCCGCCTGTTGCAACAGCTCCAAGTAACAGGAGCAAGGACTGCCAAGTTACCCTGTGTCTAAGTTGTGTTATCAAATACCAGTTTAAATACCTGTTATTTGTGGTTCTAGCTCTGTGTGCTTGCTAAAGCTCTAAAGATACTCCAGACTTCCTCAAGGATCCGCAGCAGGTTTGTGGGACACATTTGTGGCATGTATTTGGGGTTAGGGAAAGGGGCCACCTGGAGAGCTGGGTGAATGTGTGTAGGTGACAGTAACACCAGCTCTGATGGCCTTTGGGGCTCCAAAGATTTGCTGTCCTTCCTGCCCTCTCCCAAGTTCATCCCTGCCTTTGTACAGGGGGAAGGTCTATGCTAGGGATGAAAGACCCAATTGGAGCCTTTCTTTTTATTTCAAGGTAGGAGAGAAAGGAGGGATAACAAGTGAAAGAAAGCGGCCTCTTAAACACCCCATATCAGCACAGGGAGCTCCCAGAGAGCAGCGAGGACGTGGGGCCACTTTCACACTCACCTCTGCCTGTGTCCTGCCCAGCGCGTCTGTTGTCGGGCGGCGAGGTTTGCTCAGGGGCGGCGCGGAGCTTTGCTGCCTTCTGCACCCAGCGGGAACCTTTGGGGCCATTGCCTGGTTCAACAAAACGGGAGCTGTGGGGTTTGTCGCCAGGCTCCTGTTATTCCTGTTAGATGCCTGAGGCACTGCTGCTCACCTCCTGCACCCAGTTTCTCTTTCGGAAGAAGTGGTTTTCGAAGGAAGCTATTGGTTCGCTCCTCCTCTGCCTCTCCAGCTTCTGCAGGTCTTTCTTCGGCCTTCCTGCTATCATCACCTCTTGTTTAGGAATCAGCGGGAAGATGGGCACCTGGGCGTAAGGGCTGTCCGCGAGGGGCACGCACGCTAGCAAGAAGAAAAACAAGAGTCACCAACTGCATAGGCAGCTTCCTCGGCCCTTTGGGGCTGTCTCCTTCTCTGGAAAGGCCTCAGTAAGTCCCAAATTTCTCACTTTCCTGCAACATGACTCATGGCACTTGCAATCCTACTTGCCCAACATTAAAAAGCCCGGGGTGGGAGCTGCAAAGACACCAGTCACTCAGCCACTGCGTTGAGGTGCTCAATCGATGGAAATCCCTGCAGCTGCCTGCGAGGTGTTGGGGTAACACTGAGCTTGCCTATCCCAAGCCACCTTGTAGTGGCCTACATTGAGGTATCATCTAGCATAAGCAACCCAGGAGAGTGATTCCTTTCTCCTTAGGGGCTAGATGGCCTCCCAAAGTTGGTTCCAGCTCTAGTTTTTTTTTGGAATTACACTCTGGGCTGCAGGAAGAGTTGACTAATACCGAGGCAACCCAGCTATCCTCTACCCTGGGGGAATGGAGTGGGAGAGAGCAGGCAAGTCCCACCTTTAAGGCTCTCCACATAAGCTAGTAGATCTTTATTGTTCATGAAAGAGATGCGGGCAGCGTTTACAAAGGAAGATACACACGCCTGATCTTTTCTGCGGATAATTCTGCGGTGCTTCTTTCTGCAGTACATTAAACTGTTAGAATCCTTCCAGGCTTTTTGGCCCGTGCACCTCAAAAACTTCTGCCGGTAGTACCTAACAAGACAAAAGATGGGGTGGTTTGCTGGTGAAATGTATCTCAAAGCCCCATTTGGCACTGATTGCTGTTCCCCGGGATACTGCAAGAACTGTGTGTCTGGAAGGACCAGATATATGAAGATATTTAGCCTGCAAAGATGAGGGATAGACACACGGTAGCATTTAGAACCACATATAGAGCAGGTGTCTGGTGTATTTATGTGCTTTTGTATGTCTTGCTAGATCCTGAACGATTCTGGAAATTTGGTCTTGAGGCCCTATTTTCAGTGTCTTGAATTATATAATAAATGAGTATCTTTATTTGAGATATCCCTTCTCCATCTTACAGAACTATGGCAGCTCACCTGACAATCTCAAGAAGAGTTTTCTGGGGCAGAGCAGCCAGCTCCACCAGTTTCGACAAGACTTCGAAGAGCAGGATCCCTGTGGCACTGGCAGAGTCACCTTTGCCTCTGTATTTCTTCTCTGGGACTGCAGAAGAGGTGGAGAGTGGTCAGAGCCATGACTGAGCCTTTTCTGAACCTCATAGAGAGTCAAGACTCCAGCAACAACCAGGAAGGTCTGGACAAGCTAGTGCCATAGCGAGACATGCCCATTTTTTGCTAATTAGGTATCTAGCAGGGAGGGCAATTCCTGAAATCAGAGTCCTGATTTCTTGCTCACTTCCAGCTGTTCTGACAACCTGGCAATCTGGACAGTTCTGGATATGAGAGGTGCTGGCTGGAGGTGAAAATAACCCCTTGCCTGGGTAGGATGCCTCTTACTTACCTATCGCCTGCATGAAGCGCTTCTTGTCGGTAACAATGCTCAGGAAGTCGAAGAAATTCACCTTGCCATCCCCTGCAGCAAAGGCCATCTCCATTAGCAAAGCCCTTTGCTGCCCCAGGGCGGCATAATGAAAAGCCAGGGTGAGCAGTTCAAAGTTAACAAAGCGGAAGGGTTTGCTACTGAAATCCAAGGGCAGGAGAAAAAGCTGTTAAAGGTTTAACACGTAATTGGGCGGTGGATCTTAGTGCTTCAGGATGCGCAAATGGATCCCAGAATGTGATATATATTTATTTATGAAGGATGGATTCACTGGTGAGTGCTAAACCATTACAGCCCCAGGTGTAGCCTCTGGCTTGGGGAGCATTTAAACAGCATTTCCCTGGGCTGGGAAGGCTTGTGGAGAAGGGTGACACTGCACATCCACAACACCCTGGCGGGGAGCGACGCGCGGTCTGGGTGCACTCACTGTCGGCGTCTGCAAACACCAGCTCCCTGTTGGCCTCTTGAGTGGTTAAGCTGATGCCCAGCTCCTTAGCGGTCTCCTGCAGGCCCTGACGGTCGATGTTGCCACCTGGGTCTTTAGGGAAGAAGCTGAAGGCATCGTAGAATGCTGCAGACAAGCAGGGAGAGGACAGCAGGTTATGTGGGGCAGGAAGGGAAGGCACTACCTGCAGTAAAACTTTCTGAAACAAGGAACTGCAGCTGCTAAGGGCTGGGAGCTGAGGATGAGGTTGTTCCTTACTACCAGTTGCAAAGCATCTACCTCCTAGTTCTGCCTTGAACCTCACTTCCCTGTCAAAAAGGGCGTTGATGTTTCTCTCAAACATTGGTTCCCCTAATCTTTGGGCAGTGAATTGTCCCGTGCTTTGTGTACATTTGGCCCCTGCTGTGGTCGTCATCTCCAAAGGATCACAGGACTAAGCCTGAACTAAGGACTGAGCCACTCGTGGCTGTGCTGGCCAGGTGCCTGCCTGGCGGGAGGGGATAACAAGGTAACGTTACCTTCCAGTTGTTTTTTTGTCAAGTTCTTTGCTGTTTTGGACTTGCTTCTCCTCTGAGCGATGCATGAATGTTCCCTGCCACACACAGGGGAATAAACAAAGATGGACAGATTGACTGAGAGGCGCACACTGACCGAGAGCAGCAGAGAGCAGCTCCCCAAGCATGCGAGGAAGAAGTTTCTGGGAAGCCAAAACAACAGCCAGGAAGAACGACCCTGGATATTTCCTTTGGCCATGGAGGAACAATGGTTGGGCCAAAGCTCTGTTACCCACAGCCTGCATGGGGCTGCCATGTAGGAATACAACTCAATCCTCCATCTGTAGCTCATACATTCCTTTAAACTGATAATGCCAACATGATCAACGGTGCAGAGAAGAGCATGAAGGCAGGGTTCCTGGGCTCGATGGCACAGCAGGCCAGGGCACCATCATTTCGGTGTGTCCTTTGGCCACCTTCGTGCTTACCCGGTTGCCTTCCTTAAGATGGATTTTAGCACCTTCTTCCGTGGCAGAGGGTGCAGCACCCTCGCTTTGGAAATGCTGGCTTTGGAAATGCTGGCTTTGGAAACGCGGCCAAGAGCAGGAGAAGCTTTTTCTGGGTATGAAAAGACAATAAATAAATAAAGAATTAAAGAAAGAAAGCAGGGAGAGTTATGAACTTCCCTCCAGCCTTAGGTATCACAAGGAAGAGAGCTTGAAGGACCCTGAGATGACAGGACACGATACCTCTCCCTGCTTTTTTCCTACAGTGGCATTGACTCACAGTGTCATCCTGTGCTGCCATCTTTCCCTTTTCCCTGGCCTCCAAGTCTCACCTGGCTCTCTTCCCAGGCAGTTTCTTAGGAGCAGGGTTTCTTCTTGCCTGGGCATCCCCTGAACTTCCATGGCCAGCTAATAGGGAAAGGGCAGGCTTAGGCAGGAATGAGGGTGGCATGAGCCTGTGCCCAGGGTGTTATTACAGATCCTCCAAGATCTTGGCTTCACATCCAAAGGTCCAAATGTTTCACCGTTTTCCACTTCCCCTTTCAAGGCAAACCTGACTTACTCGGGGGCTAGGAGAGGTGTTTGCTGCTGAGAGCCTTCGTAGCCACTTTCAGATTCATTGTCCTGTCTTCTGCAAGGCCAGAGGGACTGGGTGCCCTCCTGTGGAGCCCAAGCACATGGAGGCAGTAGGAAAGAGCCCCCAGCCATACTGGGAACCTGCTGGTGCCCTTCTGAAGATGCTGAGGTTTCCTCCTCACGTTCTGGACACACTTAACATTACATATTTCCAGGATAGCATTTGATTGAACGAGGGAGGCACCACAGGCTTTTGCTGACTTGGGGCACCCATCGTGCCTCAAAGCAGCAAGACCTGGCACAAATGGTTTCTCTTGACGTGGAGTTCTGGAAAGTCCAGCCCAAGAGCTGGCTCTGAATGCGTTTGGTTCTTTCAGACAGAAAAGAACCAAAAAGGGGTAGGGAGGTTGGGCAAAAGGAAAGGTGCCTCCAAGCTCCATTTCAAGTCAGAGCAGGTCCATGCAGAGCTGACACACAGACTGCCACACAAAACTCCTGCAGCAATATTGTGGATGCTCCCTGCTGACAGTGGCATCTCCTCCTGTTCCTTGGCAGTCAGGGGATCCCCAGGCTGGCCAAGACAGTGCTAGGTCCTGGACAACCATCACTTGCCCTTAGTGATAAATCACAATATAAGGAGATCTCAGAGCTGCCTTCAAAAATGATACCAAGTGATATGTGGGTAGTGCACGTGTGCAGATTAATGTCTCTGACACAACTGTTCTTCACTGCCAAATGCAACTGCACTGGTGGCCAAGGGAGCCAGATGGAAGAAAAGCTGTCTTTTTATGGAGGGGAATATGTACATATAGACAGACGGGCTGAAAGCGCCCCATCTTAACTGGCAGAGAGGGGTTTTGCTCTGCAGAAAACAGTGGGTTTCCCACTGCTCTCTGCTGACTGCACAAACAAGTCCACTCTTTTTGCTCACCTGCTCCTTGGTCAGTGCACTGGACGGTTTTGACTCGCTGCATGAATTCGCTCAAATTCACCCTTCCGTCAGCTGGAAGGGAACAGCACAGGCTCAGGGCTCACCCTGTGAGAACAACTGCACAGGACGGCGAGATCCACAGCGCTCACCATCCACCGAAACCTGCCGCAGCGCTTCTTGCATCTCCTCATTGCTAAGGTGGATCCTCGCGCTCCTCAGGATGTTGTCCAGGCTCTGGATATCCACCCGGTTCTCTTGAAATAACAGAAAGGATGTACGATTCAAACCCAGTTGCCTAGGGTCTGAATTACTCACCTTGGCTCCCTCCATAATCAGCAATGAGACTGGCACATGCAGAGGGTGGTTAATACCCAGGGTTTTAGGATGAGATGCCACTATATGAGGATGCCACTCCAGGGAGCTTCTCACTGATTTATTTGTATAGGAAAGCCCTTGAGGAACATGGACAGGGCAGGAAAGTCCCCTATGGTCATGGCACGCAGAGGGGCTCCTCAGTCCCAAGGGATGTTCTCACATACTCTCGGCCTTTGACGGTCTCCGCGTGCTCATCACGCTCCTCACGTATGCGCTCAGGCTGACGTTACCACCTTCTGCAAGGGAAAAACTCGCTCAGAGATGAAGGCCAGACAGGGTGGAGGCCGGGGAAGCCATGGATGGAGATGGTCTGCTCCTTTTTCACCCTCTGCTAGAGCCACAAAGCAACTGCCAGCAGGAGCTGGGGAACACCAGGACAGGTCACCATAGTATTGGGGGTATCTCCATCCTTGGATTTATTCATAGCTTGTCTGGGAACACCATGGGCAATCTGATTTGATAGATAGCTGCAAGTGAGAGGCTGGGCTGGAGATCTCCAGAGGCCCTTTCCCACTGATGCTTTGGATTCACTCACCATCCACCAGAACATGTTTCTGTGCCTCTTGCAGCTCCTCTGGGGTTAAATGGATCCCCATGCTGGCCAGGATGGAGCCCACATTATTGACATCAACTTTGTCCTCTATGAAAAGAAAAAAGCCCCTTTAAGCAATTTTTATTTGAATTGGGGGTATTTTAAGTACCACGCTAACCATGTCAGCAAGGTGCTACCCTTTCAATGTGCAGCCTGAACATAAAGGGAGGTTGGTTGTATAAAGATAAGAACAGTGTATTAACATCTTTTTAAATATCTTTAAATCTCTAGAGGATTTCTATCTTTTCAGCACATTAGTGAAATCAATCTCGGCAGCACGCAGGGTGGAGAAAAGCCCTGCCATCATTTCCACGAGGGAGAAACGGAGCAAGATGAGGTGGCTTGGGAACAGACCAGGTTTGTGTCACGTAACAGTCGCAGCAAGAAGGAGAACAGGAGCCAGAGGGTGCCAGGCAAGTTCTTGCGAGTCTCAGACAGCCCATCCTACATCTGTCACGTTCCCACCCTCGTGCCTCCTGAGCTACGACACGGAGCACACCGAAAACAGCATCGTGCTTTGCTTTTTCTTTCCAGCAGCACCAGTTTTTATGTGTTTATTTCTGGTTTATTTCTGAACAACATGAGGGTTTCTTGGGGGAAACATGTTCCCTTGGAAACACGGGGTAGGAAGTTTGAGACCGCAATCCCAAGTTGGATTCTCCTGGCGTGGTGGCCTTGGGAGCTCAGCTGCACGACCCAAGGGCAGCGATAGGGGATGGCTGCAGATTTGTGTTACCTGCCTGGTTTTGCCGTGCTGCGTGGGAGCACGTGGCCGTTGCGAGCCTGCGTGCGAGGAGCTTGCAGACCCCTTGCAGCTGCCGGTGCCTCTCTGTCTCCCTGCACAGCTTCATTACAAAGCAGATTTGCAACATGAGTTTTCTTCTGGACTCTTGTCTCATCCTGTTTGCTGTCATCTAGCAGCAACTTGCATTATTGAGCTCTCTCACCTTCCTCCAAGGGTGGTTTCTGGCCAGCCCTCCCTGCCTTCATGATTTCACTCAAATTCAGCTTTGGGTGAGCTGTAAGGGGAGAGGGAAGCTCGGCATCAGTGGAAATAGCAGGCACCAGGGGACAGAGAGGACTGGGTGTTGCTGATGAACCTCATGGCTGCTCCTGCACAAGCACGGGGCTTTCACAAGAGGTTCCTTCCTTCCAAATCAAGACAGAATAGAGTCTCAGACCAGGATCAGGCATTGAAAAAATGGAAATTTGAAAGCAATAGTGCTGGAACTTGCTTCCCTTTACCCTGTAGGAATCCAGACTGACTTCATGGGGCATAACTTCCAGCACTGAGGGAGCTGGAGGTACGAAAATAATGTACTGAGACAGCAAAGGAGGGATTTACTACTAGAGAGGAACCATCATTGAGCCCTCACCACCAGCAACTTTCTAGTATTTTTACCACGTTACTGTATTATTTTAAGGATGGTGACTATTATTAATGGTCCCTGTTGAATCACAGAGATTTCTAGGCTTCCTGCAAGAAAAATGAGCTGAAATACCTACCTGTACTTGCTACATGTCCTAAGGCTTCCTGCAGCTCTTCGCTGGTTAGGTGGACCCCCTTGGTGCCCAGGATGGAATTCAGGTCCTGGATGCTGACCTTGTCACCTAGGATAGAGCCCAAGCAATACTTGAACAGAGCAGGATGTCTCATCAGCAGTTTATGGCTTCTCTGGTCTCAGGAGTGACAGGGAAAGGACAGTGAGAGAGATGCTCACCATCCACAGAGACACAACTCAGCACCTCTTGCAGCTCCTCTGGGGTTAAGTGGATGCCCATGGTGGCCAGGACAGAGCCCACATCATCCACAGTGACACTGTCCTCTGTAACAAGCAAGTTTTGAAAACCTCCTCTCTGTGCTGGCAACCAGCAGAGTGAGTCTTGGCAAAAAAACAGGTATTATTCATAATAATAGGGACTCCTTTGCCTTTCACCTACCCTTTCCATCGCAAGATCTAAAGGCCTGTAGCCACAATAATGCAACGAAACTCCCTCCCTCCAAGGCAGAGTAGGGAGCTGAGGCCACGGAAGATTAAATTCCCTTTCCAAGGCCGTTCATCAGCCATCACCTCCCTCCACACACTACGCCGCACGTAACGTGCTCTCGACACAACCCTCTTCCCCTTTGAGATACTGATGGAGGGCATTTCTATCATGCCAAGATGCTCCGAGTTCACACTAGGCCACCTGTGCCAAACAAAATTTTAATGCAAGATTAAAGGGAAGGGACGAGCAGAGCAGAGGGCAAGGAGGGAAATACCAGTTCCTACCCTCAGCATGTCCCAAGGCTTCCTGCAGGTCTTCACCAGCTAGGGGCCCTCCTCCGGAGCCCACAATGGAGTCCAGGTCCTGCAGGTCAACCTTGTCCCCTAGGTTAGGGGAAAAAGTGGAGCTTGGTGAAGTTTGTTCAAGGAAGGAGAGCCCAGGACGTGGACAGAGGCAGGAGGGAGGTTCTGGGATGCAGTTTTAAAGGCCTCACCTAGAAAGGAAAGTTTCTACAATCAGAAGCCCTCATATCCATGGAGGATTCGGGGATTTCAGAGAATTTCACCTCAGAACTGCTTCCTGAATGGCCTTTTTGGCCAGGCAGACTTTTAGGCAACCCACTCTGTTATCCTAGCCTAACTCCTGACTTCTTAACAGCCCCAGGGGATTCTGTCAATGGCTAAAGCCCAAAGCCATCTGGTCAGACCCCATAGATGACAATGCTTTGAGATTCCTCCCAACTTGGATTATTCTATTATTTTGTGTTTGGAGAAGTATGAGCATTTTGACTTTTTTTTCCCCCCCACTATATTTTTTTCTCTCCAGTTCCCCACCACATGTGCTCCAGATCCTGAACAACCTCGAGACACAGATATACCCACCATCCGCAGCCTCCAGTGCCTCCTGGTCTGCTACGTGGGTTCCCATTTGGGCTCCAGTCTTCAGCTCTCCAATATCAACCTGTTTCCCTAGAATCAATGCAGAGATTCATTTCATTTTGGAAAATTTCATACAGTTCTGGGTGACAAATGCACCTTGGATTGACTTCTAGCTGCACCAGGAGGATCTTTACTCATTCTTGGATTTATAGACAGCCAACAGTTTGCAAGTTAATGTATAAATACTCTTCAAGGACAGCTCTTATTGCACTCAGGACCATTAATGCAAGACGACTTCCCAGCAGGACATAAATGTGCTGCTCCTTTGTAAGGTGCAAAGCTGGGCAGAAGGCTACAGAGCAAAGCTAAAGCTGAGACCTGACAGATTTCTCCACTTTAAGCCATGCCCGAGATGGCAGTAGTTGGTTCTTACAGTTCTGCCATTACCACCACGAGCACAAAGCAGGAAGAAAACACTCCCGAATCACAAGTTCCCCCAGCTGTCCCGGGGTGAGAGCCAAGTTGTGTGAACTTGGAGGGCAACCAATTCCAGGAGCTCCATTTCAAAGCAGCCACCGAGCCAGTGCCAGCTGTAGGGTGTCCCTGGGCCCTTGGAAGGTGTCATGCCCCAGAGCACAGTTGCAGACGTGCCAAGGGATCTTCCCAGGCAGGATCTCATCTACACGTGGGGCAGCAGAGCAAAGAAACGTTGAGGAAACCATCAAGAGTAACCGGAGGAAACCATCAAGAGTAACTGGAGGACATCACAGCAGCTTGGCAGGACCTCAGGAAAGGACACCTGCTGACAATAGTTTAAGTGACAACCTCCAGCCGTACTGACCTGCTAACCATCTGGCTGAAGGTGAGTCTTTGCACAGTACTTCTCTGCTCTGCTTCTTCCCTCCAGAATGGCCCAAACTTTGTCTAGATCCTCCCTTTTATTCCCAATAGTTTGAAGCTGTGTGTGAAAACCACCTGCAGCTGAGCAGGAGCTTCCCAGCCCAGCGCTCAGCCTACAAAGGCAGAACTGGAAAGCAATCAGTGTTTCCAAGACTGTGCTGGGTCAAAGGCAGCGCAGAAAGCTGGGGAGCGCCTGAGCGAGCACGTATGGACACCACCATCTAGCGGTCCAAAAACCAACGACACGGAGCGTCCCAAACCCGCAAGCTCAGCATGGTTGGAGTTACTGGGCTCTCAAATGGCTTCCCCGGGGAACAGCGAGCAAGTTGTGGAGGCCTTCTCCATCCTACGTACCTGAGTGCGGGGACACCGCACAGGAGGGCAGCACAGAGCAATGCTGCTACCCCTCCTTGCCCCAAAATTAACTCGCTCTGAAGCAGTTTAGGGAGCACCTGAGGCTTTTCACTAAATTTGGAAACAACTAAACTAAGTGGAAGTTCTACCACTGCCTCCCTCCAGCCTTCTCTGCTCCCGGAGGAGCTGCGTGGGAGGAAGACTGAGGGCTTGTGGCTTCTCTGGTTGTGCAGCTGGCTGGTTTCTGGTGTCCTCTTCAGGGACAACAGCTCCGGGGAGCTTGATGGTCAGTGCTGAGGCAGCACTGTTGGTCTTAATTAGTACTTTGCAGTGCTACAGAGGCACCAGAAAGGACATGCTGCAGAGGACTGAGCTCCTCATCCATGGAGTCTCCTCCTCAGTGCTGGGAGACGTTTTGCTACCATTAAAAGACACCATAAGGAAAGGCTACAGACAGATGCAGCACAAAGACATGACACCGTGGTGTCTCAAAACCAACCAGGACTCCCTGGATGTCATCATTACACTAACCACAGCCTCAAAAATATAGCTCAGATCAGTGATGCTACCCATGGTCAAAAACCTCTCACTCACGTATAGTTTCAGAGAGTCTTCCAATGCTGGTCAAGCTTTTCATAAATTCTTTAAAATTCGACTTCTCATCTCCTACAGGAGAAGACACAGGTCAGACAGGGCTGATGAGTCAACAAGGGGCGATGCTGACCCTTGGGCCCTGAAGCAACATGATTCATCTGGGTCATTCCCTGAGACCAGCTCACCAGTGCCAGGGACCTTGCTGAGTGCCTCCTGCAGCTCTTCCTCTGGGAGCGTGATGCCCATGTTGGCCAGAACTTCTCCTAGCTGAGACACCTCCATTTGGTTGTTCTTGACTTTTCTGATGACCTCTAAGACTTCCTGCATGGCTGAGAGTGTGCAGAGAAGACACCCAAGTCAAGAGTCATGAAAACAGTAATACTGGGAGGCATTTACCATGTCCCTAGGAGAATTTAGACCAGCTGTACCCAATATGGAGATGGCCTTGCTACCCTCATCATCTCCTCCTGGGCTGTGTCCACCACCAGAGCCACAATATCCTCCCCAAAGGGCAAATGAAGGTGGGGATGGGCAGAACATCCTCAGATCCTCCCATAAGTTCTCCAGGGCTCCCCCCAGTATTGCAGGTACCTTCCCTACAGGTCGCATGGGACCACTCCGGCTCCGCATCACCATGGTTGGTGTTCAGTGGCACAGCAGGGGCTACTAGCGGGACACCTTGTCCCTGCAGGGCTGGCCTCTCTGCGCGTGCACTCACCCTCCACAGAAGCCTTCTCCAGCCCCTCTTGGATGCCCAGATGGTTTGCACAGGCCAGCAGGTCCCTCATAGCCATCTGGTCATCCTCAAAACCACTGGTGTCACCAACAGTGTCTTCTGGTGCTGCCGATGTGGAGAAGGAGCCATCTGGAACCAAAGCACAGGCTCAGTTCCCTTTGCCACCAGTTATAAGAGCGTGCAGACCTGCTGCTGGGCTGGTGACACATGCACCAGGGTGGGAACACACACCAGGGCACAAGGAGGGGTTTTAAGCCACATCCCCAGCCCACTACCCAGTGTCCCCACTCACCCACGGGATCAGACGAGTGTTGGGTGCTGCTCAGGGCAGTCATGAAAGCAGCTAGGTTCACTGTCCTGTCTTCTGCACCATCCCAACCAGCCCCAGCACGGGGGGAAGGATATGGAGAAAGCGGCAGAGAAGCGAATAGATGTTTGTGAGTCAAATAGCAGGCAGAAAGTGCAATATCAGAGCATCTCTGGTTGGCCCAAGTTGAGCGTCTCCCCATTGATGGGCCTATGGGAAGGTGGCAGCTCCCGCGTCCCGTGGCACTGCCTCCATGCATGTGGTTGCACCAGTAGAACCAGTGCAAGCCACTGTCACCCTCTGTGCAGGGGCACAGAGACAAGGACATGGGAGACAAGGACATGTCCCCTCCTGCAGGACCCTGGGGAGGGCAGGGCATTTACAAGACTCACTTTCCAGAGCCACCATCTGCAGAGCCTCCTCAAACTCCTGCTCTGTTGGGTGGATGTCCATGGCTTGGAGGATGTAGCGCAGCTTTGAGACCTCAATACTGTCTGTTTCGATCCTGCTGATGGGCTCCAAAGCATCCTGCATGTCTGCGGAGCCCACAGAGAACACCCAGAAGGTCACTGGCTCCCATAGTGGTATTTATTTCTCCACAACAATGTTTGCAACAGAATTAGGTGTTTTCCCACTTCTGGCACCAGGCTGAGGGAAGAATTTTCTGAGAAGGCACTCTGCTCATAGGGATGAAATAGATGATAAATGCACCCATTTTTCGGGGCAGTCTCAGTCGTACCTCAGTTTCCCTGGGCCAAAGGGAATGAAAACCATGGAGGTGGCCCCAATTGTGGTCCTGGGGCTCAGTGCCCTGAGAAATGCTGCAAGCACCTCCTGTGTGGCTGAACGCACGTGACTGCGCAGAGGCCGCGCGGCTGCCCCTTACCCTGCTGCGCGGGGGCTGTGCCCAGCACTGTCGCCCACTCGGGGACGTTGTCAGCGCTGCGGGCGCCCGGCAGCGTCGCAGGCGGCAGGCGGACGCCCAGACGGAGCAGCGCGGGCTGCAGGTCGGCAGCAGCGAGGGAGCCCTGCTTCAGCTTGCCAAAGGTCTCGTAGATGGGCTGGAAAGCTGCAAGCAGCAGGAGGGCGAGAGAAGAGAAATACTCAAGGGAAGGAAGGCAGGTAAGAGCAGAGTGTTTGGCTTTAGCCTCTTTGGGATGAACTGATCCCGCGAGGCTGGGAAGGAGCAGCTTCCAAGCAGAAAGCCGCGTTTAGCAGCGTTCCAATGGACTAAAACTCCATGGATTTGGACTCCCAGCCCGGCTCACCCTCGGAGGCAGCGGCGGCGGCGCCAGTGTGACGCAGCGCACCCAGGACGCCGTGCAAGTCGAGGGTCCTGTGCTCTGCAAGAGGCGAGCAGTGGCGGTCAGCGCGGGGCCCGGCGCGCGGCCCGCGGGGCCCGGCACCGGCACTCACCATCCTCGGGGACGAGCTCCAGCGCCCGCCGCAGCTCTGCGCTGCCCACCGGCAGCCCCAGCGCCCGCAGCGCCCGCGGCAGGTCCTGCGCCCGCATCCGCCCGGCGCCAGAGAGGAGTCCCGCCGGCAGCAGCCCTGCGGGAGACGGGTGAGGGGATGCGGGGACCTCTGAGACCTCTGCATGGCCAGGATGTGATAGGGGCACTCAAGGGTGCATCTCATGCTCCTTATGTCGGTGGCAGCCGGCTCTGCTCGAGCTGCTTTGCAATGGGATGAACACAGGGGGTTACCTTCCTTCTCCAGCACATCCTGGTCCTCCTCTTCTCCCCCCTTGTCTGGATAAAGGTCGCGGGAGACTTTGCTCTTCCTATCAAGGGAGCAGACAGCCACACACTGAGTGTCAGCCCTGAATGCCTGTCCCCTCGCCTGGGGGACCCACAAGGCGCTGGCTCCTGAACCCAAGTGTTGGAATCTGCAGCTCCCCATGTTACCTGCCCTGGGGCTCATCAGTCACCAGCATCCCCAGCACCCTGCTGCCGTCATCATCGGTGGGGATGAGATCGCTGGATGACGGTACCCAGGAGAACATGTCCCTGTCACAGCTGGCACGGGAAGTGCGACACTGCTGCCGAGCCTGGCTGTGGGTCCACTCTTGGTGGATACCTTCCTTGGAGCTCCCATCCCGGTGGTTTCTGTCCCAGTGGGTCCAGTCTCGGTGCGTCCCTTCCTTGGAGCTCCAGTCCCGGTGGGTCTCATCCCAGTGGGTCTCATCCTGGTGGGTCCCCTCCTTGGAGCTCCAGTCCCGGTGGGTTCCATCTCGGTGGGTCCCCTCCTTGGAGCTCCAGTCCCGGTGGGTCTCATCCCGGTGGGTCCCCTCCTTGGAGCTCCAGTCCCGGTGGGTCCCATCCCGGTGGGTCCCCTCCTTGGAGCTCCAGTCCCGCTGGGTTCCATCCCGGTGGGTCCCTTCCTTGGAGCTCCAGTCCCGCTGGGTCCCATCCCAGTGGGTCCCCTCCTTGGAGCTCCAGTCCCGCTGGGTTCCATCCCGGTGGGTCCCTTCCTTGGAGCTCCAGTCCTGGTGGGTCCCATCCCAGTGGGTCCAGTCTCGATGGGTCCCTTCCTTGGAGCTCCCGTCCCGGTGGGTTCCATCCCGATGGGTCCAGTCTCGGTGGGTCCCTTCCTTGGAGCTCCAGTCCTGGTGGGTCCCGTCCTTGCTCTTCCTCCTCTTCTTGCCCAGTGACCGCTGCTGCTTGAGGAGCATCTCGAGGGAAGGGGTGGTCTAGAGCAAGGAACATCCTCGCCGTCAACCTCAGGCTGACCCCCAGGGAGGGTGATTGAGGGACATGGTGCCCCCATCCCTACACGGATCTCCAGGCGCCAAACCGGGCTTCCCTCACCTGTGTCCCTTCCTCCACCTGGGCCACGTTCCTGCGGCTCGGCACGTGCTGCGATGGGAACGTCTCTGCGGTGAGCGCCAGGCGCCCCGGGGCGGCCCACCTGCGGGGGCCACGGTCCCGTCAGCCCCTCTCCGCAGCCGATGGATAGCGGAGACGTTTGGGAGGGACCCCCTGCCCGGCACTCACTTGAGGCTCTTGCCGCCCGCGGAGGCCCTCGTGGCGGCAGAGGCGGCGCTGGGCGCCGTGGCGGCACGGGGGCACCAGGACGCGTCCCTGCCCTGCACGGAGCCGCGCCGAGGCTGCCCGCTCGCCCCAGGAGGCTTCGGCTCCATTGCCCCCTCGGCTGGCACCTCCGGCTGCGGCTCCACCCTGTGGGGACAGGGATGTCACAGCACCTCGACTGCAAAGCCCTGGGCACCCCAAACCTTTCCCGAACCCTGGAGCAGGACACGTGGAGCCCTACGATGCCCATGCGGGCACGTGCTGTCTCACCCCGCAGGCAGCTGCTGCCAGTCCTGCCCCGTGTCCCCGCTCCGCCTGCGGAACGTCCCCGCTCACTGCTCGTTCTGATGTCACAGGGTGCCACAGGGCATTCCCTGGCGCAGCGTTCCCCTGGCCGTGAGCGTTGGCTCCAGCACAGTTCCCAGGGCCTCCAAAGCGCAGAACGGCACAAGGACAGGCACAGCATCCGAATCCAGCAGCTCCAGTGCTTACCCTGGCTGAGCTTGCTGGACCCCATGCGGGGCATCCAGCGGGACTGGACCCTCACGGGGCTCGATGCAGCATATGGGGATGCAGGAACAGCCCTCACCTCCCAGCCAGAGCATCCCAGCTAAGCTGGAGCCCCTGTACTGGGGAAATAGCAGCCCCGGGGCCCTTCCCAGCACAGCTGGGGACACTGAGGTGCCTCCCTGGGACGGGAAACCCACTGACCCACACGTGGCCTCGCGGGGGCCACCTGCAGAGCAAGGCCAGGACGGCACTGTCCCCATTAGGTGCCACCACCTCTGCCCTGCCAGCAGCTGTGGGGCTGGCACCCCATTGAGGGCAGCGGCCCAAGCCAAAGCCCCTTCCGTGTATTCCTTCTCCGCTGTCCCATCACACTGTTCTGAGGTGGCCGCTGGGTGTCCCTGCAGCCCCATGCATGGTGACAATGCCGTGGTGCCCGCGGGCGCACAGAGCTGGGCTCTGCTCTATCCCCATCCTGCTGCCCGCCTTGAATCAGCTCCTCCAGCCCCAGGACCAGCTTCTCCCTCCCGCTCCCACAGCCGCGCTGGGATCAGCGTCCCCATCACCGCCCCCCTTCTCCTCCCTGCAAGGCACTGGCTGTGCCCCCTCCTCATGGTGGTGGCCCTGAGCACTGTGACAGTGCCAACCCTTCTCCCCTAGGCCCCAGCACAGGGACCTTGAGTGGGAGACACCCAGGGACAGGGTGCCCAGAGCCTGCTGGGGCCCAGCAGGCAGCTCAGGTCCCACATTCGTGCCACCAGCTCTCACGATGCATGGTCAGTGCCAGGCGCTGGGAGCCTACAAGGCAGGAGAGCAGCACAGCCCACGAAGGGACAGTGACACTGTTAGTGGCCTGAGGCTTTTTATTTGGTGTCCTGGGAAGCCTCCGATGGTGGAACAAGCCACCAGGGCAGACTCTGGAGCTGCCCATGGCTGTCGCTCCAGGATGCAGGTGGTCCCCATGCTGCTGGAGAAGGAGCAAAAGATCCCGAGATAACCAGAACTCAGTCCCTGTGCCTTGGGCTGAGGTCAGGCATTGCTGGGCACAGCAGGAAGTCCGTGGAGACCCACGAGGCCTGGGTGTGCAGGGAACGTGAGAAATCCAATGGGCTCCAGCTGCAGCAGCACAGGCAGCAGAGCCAAGCTCTGAGCAAGGTGGCACCAGGCTCCCCCTTTTTAATTTTCCTTTCGTAAAAGAGAAGCTGTGGCTGCTATAGGACCTGCCCTGTGTTTCATGGTGCGTGGGAGGGCCTGGCCCTGGTGTCAGCTGGGACCAGCACAGCTGATGCTACATGGAGGTGGCTGCTGGTGCAACCTGAGTGCGTGGGCAGGGATTGAGGACCAGAGCAGTGCCAGAAATGGGTGGCTACAAGAAGTCCAGGGCTACCAGGTTACCCAACAAGCAACCTTAGCCTGTAAAGCACCGTGCAGAGTGTGGCAAGCGTGGCCACTGTGACCCAGAGCTCCTGCAGCCGCGAGGACCAAGATCTGTCCAGTGCATGAGGGATTCAGCAGATCAACATGGGACGTCCCTGGGCAGGCAGAGCAGCTCCAGCGTGGGCCACGTGGGGAGCTCCCGGAATCCCCCTGGCCTCATGAGCACCCAACAGTTCACAGCCCTGCCAGGCAGCCAGAGTTCCCTCCTCCTTGTTCAGTGCGTGGAGGGGCCTCTGAGGCGGCCCGTCGAGGTATAGATGAGGTTGGCCATGGAGAGGACATCCCCGTAGGACAGCGGGACAGGCAGCAGGGTCCCAGAGCTGGGTGAGGGGTTGTTAAATTACAAGCGCACTTGCACAGAGGTGCAGCATGCAAGCTCTTCTGTCAACCCCACTCCAGAGGCTTCCCCGCTCCTCGCTGGTCCCACAGCCAGCGCTGGGAAGGGACAGGGTGGCCGTGGGCATCCTCACATGTTCCCACGGTAGGTGATATTCGTGAAGGTGGACGTGGCCTCCTTGTACAGAGGATTGTGGCCCTGGAGGGAAAAAAAGACAAGAGCGATGCTTCTTGGCACTTGGCTTCAGCCCGATGGAGTGGCAGGGGAAGTGCCATTTCAGCACGGAGGAGACGTGTCCCCATGACACCATGGCTCCTGTCCTCGTGGGCTGGGTGCCTCAGCTCTTCCAGGCATCCCGTGGCCAGAGGGACCTTCCTCAGCGCTCACGGGGTGGAAACACTGGCATGGGCAGTGAGTAAGAGCATCACGCCAGTGCCCAGTGCCTGGGAGGTGCCGGAGGTGGGGGAGCATCTGGGACATCTTCCCTGTGTGTGTCCCCAGGCACAGGGAAGAGGTCCCTAACAAATGTCTCCAGGTGAGCACAGACAGGGACAAGGTTCTGCAATCAGGAACGCTGGGGTCTGGGTCTGCTCAGACCTCAAATTTAACTCCTGGCACTGAGGGCTCCTGCCTGGCACACAGGACCCCCACGTGCTCTTACCGTGTCCCACTTGGCCCTGGCCTTCTCCTCCTCGAACCTGGCGAACTCCCGCCGATCATGGATGGTGATGAGGAGCTTCCAGATGAGCAGGGCAGCCAGGCCTATGAGCAGGATGGCGCCCGTCACCGAGAGCAGGACCACCAGGATATCCGGACCCTTCGGGCACTCTGTTGGGGGAAGGAGGAGAGGGTTAGATGGACTCAGAGAATGTGGGAGAATCCAAAGCTGCACAGGGGCTGCCCTCTGGCCTGCCTGACCCTGCCTGCCTGATACGGGTCTTGGTGCTTGTTGCTGACCAAGGGCTCCTGATGGAGCCCAGCAGGAGCCTATGCCCATGCTCAGCTGCAGGCTGGAGGTCTCTCCAGGTCACCAAGTTCTTCTCGGGATGAAAATCAGATGCCAGCAGTGGCAAGGGCCGGCACAGGGAGACTCAGCGGGTGGCTGTAATTGGAGCCGCTTTGTTGACCGGCTTTCGAAGCACGGGCAGACGGCCTGGCCGGGAAGCAGCACTGGAGCCTGCGGGAGGCCCCCAGGCCGCTCCGTGTGGGAGGCAGCCACGTCCCCTCCCTCCAGTTCTGCCCAGCCCATGAAACGCGGCATTCCTTCTGCATTGCTAACGAGACCTCTGAGGACATCTCAGGAGTACCGGGCTGTGAAAAGAGGGAGATCAGGGAATTGCAGTCTGGGATAGCATGGAGCAAGGAGTAGCAGGGCTCTTGCAACCCCTCTGCAGCCCCCCAGCTCTGTGCCTTGCCAGGATGGGGAGCAGCACTCCGCTTTGGAAAGCCCTGGGAGCAAAGGGACACAGCTGGGAGCTGGGCAGCACCTATGGACATGGCTCCAGAGAGCCCAGGCATGTGGCAGGCACCGGCTGCCATGGAGCATTGGCATCAGACACAGCCCGGGACGCTCCGGGGCTGTGCTGCCAGGTGGACGTATGCCCAGAGGAAGCAGGTGGCCGTCCCTCTGGCTCTCCCAGCCGGCACTGGGGTTGGTTTACGGAAGATGGGGAAGCGGGGAACACCCACGCGGTTCCTCGGCACCTTCCCGCTGGGCTGCCGCCAGTGGCAGCTCTTCCTGCTCAGACCAAGCCCCAAGTGCAGGAGCTGGCAGCTGCATGGAAAGTGCAGGATCATCGGGCTGCCCGGAGCAGCTCACGGGCACCCCTGAGCCAGCAGCGACCCCCAGGGCACAGACATACCTGGCTTCTCTATGACGGAGAGGATGGACTTGCCGCTGGAGTCCTCGAAGTACTGAAACCTCACCACGCAGTCGTTCTCATCCTTGTACGTGCAGTTTACGGCATCCTTGCCCCTGTCGCCTGCAGATACAAGCGGCTGTCGGCACCGGGCAGGGGCGAAGCACGCGCAGGGACCAGGAGCCGTTTGGGGCAAGGTCGCTGGTCCTGCCTGCGGCACTCCAGCCCTGCCAAGTCCCTCATGCCCTCTCTCACCAAGCTCCTGCACTGTCTCAATCTCATCGCGGCACATGCGATTGCAGGACTGCTGCTCCATGAAGTCGCCCCGCTCAAACTTCTTGCACTCCACGCAGTCCCTGAGGAAGAGGAAGCCAAAGGGAAGCATGGGGGTCTCTCTCTTGGGTGTCTTTCGCTTTCGGGCTCCCTGGACAACCCCATGCTCCCGGAGCACCAGAGATGCTGGCAGTGGCAGGGAGGCCACCCACAAGAGCAGAGCCCCATTTCTACAGCCAAGATACCCCATTGCCATCACTTGTCCTCCCATGGGAGGGCCCAGCCTAACGGAGCTGCTGTGGTGACACAGCCAGCACACAAAGACACCACCAGCAGCCATCCCCGCTCGGATGCCGGCGCATCGCTCACTTTTTGATGGTGCAGGCGTCGGGGCAGGTGGGACACTTCTCGCAGGTGTCTCCGTAGGAGCCGGGCTGGGTGCAGTCGCACTTGCCGCACACGCAGGAGCCGTGCCCGCTGCACACCAGCCCGTTGCTGGACATGCAGGTGTCGGTGCGCGTGGTGCAGTTGCAGTAGTCGCCGGTCCAGTCCGAGTCGCACAGGCAGTCGCCGCAGCTGCACTGCCCGTGGCCTGGGGTGCAGCGCGAGACATCAGCCCCCGAGCCCTTGAGCACCCTTCAAAGCTCGAGTTGAGCCAGGACCTAACAGCTGTGCTGGGCTCTGCCTCCTCCTGATCCCACTCCCATCCCTTTGCCTGCCATGTCCCCTACTCCATTACACTTCTCCCACCTTTGTAATGCCCTTCCACTATGCAAATAAGAAAAATAACTCAAATTTCAGGCTGAGCTGCCTTGGCTCTGGCAGCGACAGCTACAGATCCCCAATAAGATCCATCTGATCAAATCTGGGCTTCTGTTTTCAGTTTCAGATTAAGTCGGGGCATCCTGCCTAGGACTCACATCCCAGCCCTGAACTGCTCCTGGAAAGCTGCCTGCTGGGAAAAGCCTGACCGGCTCTGCCCGCTCTCCGAGACTGGTTTGATCGCAAAAAGCACAGACAGGCAGACACACAAAACCCTTGCCAAAGCCTGGAGCTGTTTGGATTGCGGTTTGATTTTTGACTCGAAAGCATCCAGCAGAGGCGAGACCAGCTGGCGGAAACGCCACGAAGCTGCTGCGAGCCAGCACATGCCGAGCCCCCAGCGCACGGGGCGTCAGCCTCGCTCATCCCCCCTGCTCTGCGGCACCAGGCTGAGAAATAAATGTGTAACCTGGTTAATGAGGAACTAGGGCTGAGTCACAGGAAAAAACAGCACCGAGCTGGGTGACAGGGCACGGAAACACACAGGCGGCGGAGGAGGTGACGGGACGGATGACACGGGGTCAGGCAGTGTAGAGGGGCCGCAGGCAGAGAGGGACGTGAGCCAAGCTTGGTTTTCCAGAAGTCAGCCCTGGGAAATGCTTGGCTTCCCAGTGCCAACAGTAACGAGATGGTTAATTAGCAGTCCATGGTGGCAGCGGCCCAAACACCTCCCGTGGGGCCCTGCAGACCTGGAGAGCTGCTGCACAAGCGGCTGGTGCTGTGGGACCCAGGCCCAGAACAGACACCTGGATGCCCTGGGGCAGAGGTTGGCACTGAGCCGTAGGGTTGAAAAATCACAGTATTTTCTCCCTTATCAGTCACTGTTAAGATCAGGGGTGACGCACGGCTAATGTACCCAGTCAGTACCAGGCACATGAATGTCCTGAAGCATTTAGGCCTTTCAGGAGGGGATTTTTTTGGTCTGGACCTTCCCTGGGTCTCTGGAGGGAGCTTGGGGACCAAGAGTTGCTTCTCTGCCCTGTTTCTTGGGGCTAAATATGCTGCCAGAGCAGGCGGCTTGGATCTACTACTTGGCTGCGTCCACTCCATCCTGTAGATCCCCCAGTGCTGACACTGAGCAAGCTCACGGGGAAACAGAACGGGCAAAAACTAACCCAGCCTCAAGGAGAAAAGAATAAAAAAAAATTACAGGCCTCAGTGCTGCGTTGAGGAGCTGAATCAGCGTGGGGCGGGAAGGGGAGGGCGTCCCGCTTGGCACCCGCAGCCTCTGAGCTCAGCGGGAGCCCTGGGGAGCGCTCAGCGTGGGGAGGTGACGTGCTGCAAGTTCCCGTCCGAGCTCCGGGCGCTGCCGTTCCCGCCCCGGCTCCTGCACAGCTGGGAGGCGGCTCTGGGCTGCTCCAGCCTCTCGCGCTCACCGGGATGCAGCTCCCTGCACAGGGCTGCTCCAGCCTCCTGCACTCACTGGGATGCGGCTCCCTGTGCCAGGTTGCTCCAGCCTCCCGTGCTCACCGGTGAGCGGGCATGGGATGGGAAAGGGGTCCTGGCACATCAGGACTTGTTGAATGAGCGCTGCTGGGGGGTGTCTTGCAAGGGCGCCCAGGTGCAGGAGTGGCCCTAGTGCAGGAGTGAAGAACTGGTGGGAGCCAGGGCTGGAGGCAGGGGCTGATAGCAAGTCAAGGAGATGAATATTGGATTAATCAGGCCCTGTTGCTTCCCCATTGCTTTTTCCAACAAGGAGTACTTTAAGAACTGGGTGGAGGGAAAAATTAGTACTTCATCTCCTTCAAACCCCAGATCTCCCTCCCCACCCTCCTCTCCTGCTGCCCCTAGGTTTCCTTTTGCAGAGCATTATCTCAGCTTCATCTGGGCTGTGGAAGCACATGGATTGGAGCCTAAGCAGGGAGCGAGGCTCCTCTCTAACCCCAGGAGCCTGACACCAAGCTGTCAATTTTGGGCATGGGCAGAGCAAAAGTGGAAAAGGCTGCCAGGAACAGAGCCATTTCTCCCCCTTGCTCCAGTTGCTTCGTGGCTCCAGGGCTGCATGGAGCCAGTAAGGGGGGCAGCCCTGCTCTCCATCTAGGTCCTCTGATGGTGTTGAGAAGACCCCAGCGAAAAAGAATCCACCTCAGGCTTGGGCCGGGGGTCCCCAATGTCCCCCCAGAGCAAGCTGAGAGACAACAAGTCACTTAGGGAAAGGGAAAAGCAGTAGCTGTCCAAATCATTCCAGCTATCCTGCACCCAAGGGACAGGAAGGGCAGTGCAGAGGCATCCCTGCCATATTCCCTGCTCTGACATGCGGGGCAAGCTCCAAAACACGTGGGACCTCCATCCTTGGTGGGCTTGGGCAGCATGCCGAGCATGCCCGGAGCGCGCTCCCCTCGCCCGCCGCAGCGCACCGCTCACCTGAGCACATCTGCCCCTTGAAGCGGACGCAGGAGAAGTCGTCGCACTCGCAGTACTTGCCCGTGACCTTGCCGAAGTCGCTGCTGTGGCACACGCACTGCCCGCACACGCACTCGCCCCGCTGGCTGCACGGGGGCTGGCCCTCGCCGGGGCTGCAGCGGTCCTGCTGCGAGGGGCTGTACTCCTCCTCGGAGCACTCGCAGCGCGAGCCCAGGCGCCCCGCGTTGCAGCGGCACACGCCGCACTCCAGCGTGCCGTTGCCCTGGCTGCACGCGGTGCTGGCGGCCTCGGCGCCGGCCTCGCACGAGCAGCTGCACTGGAACTTCACCGTCACCGTGAGGCTGTCCTTGAAGCCCACCGGCTTGATGGTGAAGGACTTCTGTGGCTCCTGCGGGCAGCCCCGCACCTTGGCCTCGATGCTGAAGCTCACCTGGGAAGAGCGCCCAGGTGTCAACACAGGGATGGACAAACCGTGAGCCTGGGGACCGCACTCCCCGCTCTCAGTGGTGCAGCTCAGAGGAAGACCAAGGAAGACTGAAGAAGATGGAGAGGGGAAGGAAGACCAAGAAGGCAACTGGAAGTCTCACCGTATCTCCAATCTTGAGCCCCATGCATGACTTGAGCCCTGGGATGACCTCGTCGTTGAGGCAGGTGGCATTGAAGGACAGGGACAGCTCTTCAGGGAGGTCCCGCACCTCCAGCTCCACCTTGGAACGGATTTTCTGCCAAGGGATCAAAAAGAAAGCGATGGAGCCAAAAGCACAGGACAGACAAGGCTCAGCCCTGTGGGATGGTGACAGCGAGGATGTGGGAGGAAAGGCCTTTGAGGACAAGAAGGGACCCAAGCCAAGGCCAGAGCCCAAGGCAAGGTTCTCTGTGTCCTACAAGCAGCTGCTCTTCTAAAATGAGGAGGCAGCCCTGCTCTGCATTCTCCAGAGAAACGGGTCCCACACACTCACCCCATAAGAGTCCACAATGAGCTGCAGGACGTTACTGGAATCACTGGACAAGGTCCCCACCGTTGTGCCTGGGATGAGCTCGCTGTAGTTCTAGTGAGAAAACAGAGGCACAGTCTGCTTGTGATGGCTCAACACGACACAGCTAGGCCTGAACATGCAAGAGCTTCCCAAGCCAAGCTGGGCTCCTAACAGACCATGGGCTGGCTCTCCTCACATGACTGTGAGGATATGGAGTTGGCAGGCCATGCCCAGGCTGTTGGAGAAGCTGCTCCTTAGGACTCCACCAGCCACCTTGGCAAAAGGTCTTGTTTGACTAGCAGCTGTTACCTGGTAGAGGCCAACCACAGCATCCGTCACAGCAAAGATCAAGTTGATGTTCTTTTGCGAGAGTTTCTCAGTCATCAGGCCCAGTGAAGGGTAGTCCTAAGGAAAGAGGAATAACTTGGGACCGCATATACTTAACCTCCCTGGTTTCCACTGCACTTCCCTGGCCAGACAGGTCCATAATCTTGAGCAGGGTTCTGGTGTCCCAAAAGCTGGTCTGATCACATCAGGGGTAGCAGTGTCTCTCTGCTAAGAGCCAGGCACTGCTCCGCAGGGCAATGCAGAGAATGTTCAACATTTGGAAGAGTCACAACACTTGGAAGAGTCACACACACACACACACACTTAGCATGCCGTGCTCCTGCAAGATCTCCTCTGATTGTTTCAAAATGGATAAAAACACCCTGCTGTGGACACCTACACCTATGGAATGGGCAGGTTTCCTCCTCCAGCCCACACATGGACCCTGACTTACCTGTGTGGTGGAGGCCGAGTAGAAGTTATCTTTGTCAATGTGGCACTGGGCATCATTGGGCTGCACGATGCCTGCCAGCCGCCCATCCAGCGCAATGTGGGTCTTGGCATCCGTGGTGAAGACCAGCAGGTGGGAAGCATCATTTCTCCAGCCAATTTTCTCCTGCAGCGAGGACACAGGTAGCTCCCAGCGTTGTATCGGCACGTTCCACCATCACCCCACCATCCACCCTCTAGCAGAGAGCAAAATCAAAGTGTGGGCACAAAAGACTTCCCTTCAGCGCTGGTTACTCCAGCACTGATGAAGAGTTGTCCCATCAGCCTCTGAAGGTCCCACTCTGCTTCCAGAACCACATCAGGGCCTGGTTCTTCCCTTGCCTTGGCTCTCAGTCTGGGAAAGCCCCTTTTCAATGGTCATTCTATCCTGATTTTCAGCCCTGCTGCAGCTCCACAAGGTTTATGGTCCAGTGAGATACTGTCCTGGCATGGTTCGATGACTGATCCATCAAGCCAGCCCAACTACCCTCTCCCTGCCCTGGCCAGATGTTCTTACATCGCAGACAGTGGCTTGGATGATGGCATCAAAGCCACCCTCAGGCGCATCACGATTCCGCGAGACACTCTGCTTCTGCACCTCCTCATTGAAGCGGGTCACCTCATCCGTGAGCGCTAGGACGTGTTTGTAGCCGAACATGGGCAGGCAGGTCTCACCAATCCTGGGGGAGCAGAGCAGTCAGGGCCCTGGGCTGAAGGCTCACTGGGCATTTCCGTCCCCCACCCCAGCTCCCATCCCATGGTTCTCCATAAGATGCCACCTCCTAGCACAAGCCTTCCCGCCAGCAGCACAGTAGCTCCCTATTCTTGTTCTCAGCAGGCCTGAGAAACAGGACATTGGCACTGCTGTCAGCTCTTGCTCTGGTCCAGATCTTAAGTAAACTAATAAGGAAGAGAAATTGAGGCAGCTGATAGGAGATCAACTCACCTCGAGTTCTGCCATTACCCCAGTATGGACTCAACCCCTCCGGCTCTTATCAGCAGCCCCTGCACCACTCTGATGACTTGAGGCTCTAGTGGACAAGCTCTGGAGAACACGACTATGGGAATCACATCTCCCAGTCTTGTTCTGCTGGAAATTCCAATTCCCATGGCCAGCACAGTGGTTATTATGGGATTTTTAGAAGTCCTTTACTATATTTAAACCTCAGCATCTTTCCTGAGGAGTGGTGAAGCCTTGCTTGCACCAGAGCCAGAAGCAGAAACCAGGAATCTGACTGCATCTGCTTTTGGATGCTAAGGGCCAAGTCCTCAGCAGATGTGATCAGCAGTGCCCCACTGCTTCATCCCAGCTATGTGTCTTGTATCTCCCAGTGACATAAAGCCAAAACACCAAAATAAAAATGCAGCTGCAGCCCAGGAGCGTCCTATCCACCTCTGGTTTTTAGAGACCTCCCTAGCTGTTGATAGCCAATACAGCAGGTTTGGACTTACTCATAGCAAGGATTCGTGACGGCTTGTGGAGGAGATATATACATATAGGGAGAAATGGGCTTGTCTACAAAGGCCCCAAAACCAATGCGTAGGTTGCTGGTTAGCTTGCGCATCTCACTGGCCAGCTTGGTGCCCAGGTTTTGGATGTTCCTCAGATCGTCCTTCATGGAGTTGGATAGGTCCATCAGGTAGTAGATGTCCACAGGATAGTCTTCCACTTGGCGTACTTGGACACGGAAGATCTGGGAGTCATCTGTAATACAACAGGGCAGTGGTGTGAGAGATTCTCCATGGAAAGGAGCAAAGAGGGCTCATCTCAGAGGAGGATTCTCCTGCTGCTTAAGGGCTTCTCTGGACTCCTGAAGCTTCAGGACATCTCTCAAAGCCTCTCATCCTAGCCCTTGACTTCACTCCTCTTGGTTCCTCCCAGCCCCCACTGAAAAGGTTTTTTTGGTATTTTTTTTTTTTCCCCTCTCCTCTCTCTCTCCTCCCTCTCCCATTGAAACAAAAAGCTCCTTAGACAGGACCAGCACACTTCTGGGGAGTTTCAGGGCCTTCTACCCTTTGAAAAAGAGACTGAGAACACTTAGGGTTGACCTTTTATTTCTGCATTTTAAACAAGACAAAGGTTCTTTCTTGCTGTCCTTTGAAGCAGCCACTTTGAAATGTAAGCTAGGACATAGCTGCAATCTTCTCAGAACACCAAGTTTGGAGAAAAAAAGCTCTAACTCATCCCTAATTATTTCTGTTTTCCCCCCATCCCTCTCTTTTAATTTTTAATTGGCACATCTAGGATCTTGATTTTCATGATGGAGAAAGTATCTTCAAGATCAAGGAGACAACAAAGTTCCATCCTCCATCCAGCTGTCCTAAGGTCAGCTGGATGGCCAGAGAACCACCATGTATCTTGGGAATCTGGACATTTTGTTCATGAAGTGCCCATTTTCCTTGCTGAGCTAAAACCCCATAGACAGATGGGGTCTGTCACGGAACAAGTGGTGGCAGGGGTG
>JAVCKT010024331.1:0-27360 GCA_032273925.1 Rhynchotus rufescens | reverse complement strand
CGGGCCGGGGCGGGGCGGCGCCGGTAAAGCGGCGGTGCGGGCGGCGCGGCCCCGCACCATGGAGGGGCACCTGGCGCGCTGCAAGATCGTCGTGGTGGGGGACACGCAGTGCGGCAAGACGGCGCTGCTGCACGTCTTCGCCAAGGACTGCTACCCCGAGGTGCGGCCCCGGGCGGCGGGCGGGCGCGCGGGCGGCGGCGCGCGGCCCCCCGCTCACCGCCCCGCTCTGCTCCTCTCCCCCCAGAGCTACGTGCCCACCGTCTTCGAGAACTACACGGCCAGCTTCGAGATCGATAAGCAGCGCACCGAGCTCAACATGTGGGACACCTCAGGTGGGCTCGGGGCGCCCCCCGGGGCGGCGCGGGGCCGCGGGCGGTAGCGGAGCTCTCGATGCTCCCGGGGGTCTCCCGCCCCCACCCCGCCGTGGAATTCCGGTGGTCCCACATCCTCTGCACACGGTCGCGCCGGGACACGCGTGAGCCAGAGGCGCAACGGGGAGCGGCGCGGGGCGGCCCCGCATCGGCCGGGAAGGCGCCGTGGGATGGAGCGAGCGCGGCTGCCCCAGCGTTCCCGGTGCCGCATCCCGGGGAGCTGCCGCGAGCAGCGGTGCCCGCGGAGCCCTCGTGCCTTTGGGGGCACCGGTCACCTCCAGCCCCGGCTTGGCCACGGCCGGGCACAGATTTGCGGCGTCTCCCCTTTGTTTCTGGAGTCGCGATGAGAAGCGAAGTTTGGGGTGTCCAAGAGCAACAGTGCATCGGCACACGCCCTCGGAATTGCGTCGCTCTTGTACGGTCAAATTCCTTGCTGTAATTTTGCATTCATCAGAGCTGTTGGTTTGGCCTGACTGTACCCTGGTTTACTGAGCCTTGGACTGGCTCTGTGTGTAAAATACGATTCTCGAGCCTGTGCTGGGGTTTTCTGTCTGGGAGGGCTTTGCTTGCGCTGCTTTGTTCATCTTGAGACAAAAAACGGGTCCTTCGTTTCGCCCGTGCATGCTGTGCTGTGATGTGCCGTGCCCAGCGGCTGTGCCCGGTGCTGCACAGCGGGAGAACCGGGACGGTGGGGCTGGCGGGGCTGCCGCTCTGCTCGGCTGGGACAAACCCTCAGCCGGGACCCGGAGGTCCTGGCAGCTGCCCCCGAAAGGGATCAGGGCATCTCGGCCACAAGGGCCGTGTCTGAGGTGGGAAACTTCCTCCTGGGAGCGCGGGAGCGTGTACGATGCCTTGGCAGTTTGGGGAAGTCTCCATAGCGTTTGACTCTGCTCCTGCACACGTTAGAGAAAAGGACGTGGAAAGGAGGCTTTGAAGCTGCGTGTGCATCTGACACCTGCCCCAATGTTGCTCTGCCCTCGTTTTGATCTCTTTAAACAAAAGCTCAGTGCTTGCCTTATTCCTCTCGCTATAGCCGTCGGGGAAAGGAACTTTGATCCTTCCTCTCTTGTCCTTACAAAAGGTGTAAGCCCCTTGTAACAGCCTGCTTGCAGGGAGAGGTCCTGCACAGCCATTTTCCCTGGGAATCGCGCTGCATCCGTCGCTGCAGACTGCAGGCTGCTGCCGAGTTTCTCCTCGCAGCTGGTTGTGGAAGGTTTAGGGACTGCAGGGGCCGCGTGCGGTGGCTCCTGCGCCCATGGTGGCCACGCAGCAGTATGAGCTGCCTGCAGAGCTCCACGGCATGCAGAGATGCCCGGTGGGACACGTGGGCCGGTGCCGGACGGATTTGTGCCTCCTGTGAAGTGCAGGGTTCCTCCGGGCCTGTGCTGCACCAGGCAGCACGAGCGGGGTGGCTTTGGGTACCAGGCTGTGGCGCAGCGGGGACATCCCGTGCTCCAAACACCTTTGCCACCTGCCCCGTCCTTGAGCCTCTGCGGGAAGGTGGCGTGCCCGTGTGGAATGGGAGGCGGAGGGGGGATCTGCCACCATCCTGGGCCCTGGAGCCGCGGCATTCCGGCCCCGCCGCCCACACGGAGCCATGTGGCTGCTCTCTCCGAACTCCCCTTCTGGCAAGTTCCCTGCTGCGTGTCCTTGGCACGGGAACGACTTCCCTGCACAGCCCAGTTGCCTCATGGCACAACAGGGAAACTCCTGTTTGACAGGATGCCGCTGGGCTGCGGAATGCGGCTCCCCAAAGGGCTGGGTGCCTCCGGATACCCGCGGGAAGGCTCCTCCCCGGCCCGGCGCAGCCGGAGGCTTCCCGGCCACACATGGTGCTCTGCAAAGTGCTGCCAGCCGCGTCTCCGCGCGCCGCGGTGCCAAGGGGCACGTGAGGACCACGAGGCGCCGCAGGGAGCGGCGCTGCCGATGCCATCGCTGTGTCCCGGCGGGATCTGGGGACCTGCGGAGCGGTCTGGGCTTGGCAGCGAGAGCTGCGGATCCCGGCTCCGCTGCGCGGCCGCCTCGTCTTCAGGCTGGAGGTGGCTCTGGTCCGGGAAGCGTTTGCTGCTCCTCGCACACTCAGGCAGAGAAAAAATGCAAAGCCGTCCTTCACAAGCAGAAATAACTCCTCCCAGGCTCCCCATGGAGGCCGGGAGTCTGCAAGGAGCACGGTCATGTCCCGTCTCGGCTCAAATACTTTGCTGAGCCTAAAAATACGCGCAGCTGGGTTGTGTTCCCAAGCAGGTCAGCAACCAACGGGGCGGGGGCTGGAAGAGTCGCAGCAGAAATGACCGCAGAAATGCTCTTGCTTCAGCGGGCAGAGGCCGAACCTGCTCGAGGCTGAGATGTGCGCTCAGCAAAACCGCCCAGTTCCCAGGCCCAGCCCGCGCCGCGGGGAAACCTCATCCGGCAGCCAAGGAGCCGGAGGGCTCCGAGCGAAGCCGGCATGCGCAGCCGCGCGTGAAGGTGACTGCGCTCGCCCTGGGACCTGTCCCCGAAGGCTGCGCGTGGCCCAGGGCCGTGGGCATCCCGCGCCGCTGCCTCCCTGCTGCCGCCTCCGGCGCTTGTGGTGCCGCTCCGGCGGGAAGCGCGAGCAGCGGAGCTGCCCGCCGAGGGACGGGTGGCCGTCGTGTGATCTGGAGAGGGGCCCAGAAATGCCACCTCAGCCTGTGCAAGCGCCGTTGCCTTCGTCCCTGTCACATCCATCCTCGCAGCCGACTGAGCTGCCCTGCGGTCTGAGCTGATTAGCTGTGGCTTTTGGGCACGGGTGGCCCTGCCTGCTGCTTTGTGCAGCTTTGGGGCAGCCCCTTCCATCCCAGGTCTTCAGGGGTCTGCGGTAAAGTCCCACAAGCAAGAAAGCAGTGCGTTGGGGGCAGAGGAGGAACGAGCCTTTGTAGGAGCCTCGGGGCTGGTGGCCCTGCTGCCCCTCCGTGCAGCTCCGCAGACGTGGCCCCTGGTGCTCCCAGTGCTGATTCCAGAGGGAGCAGCAGCTGGAGCGTGCGGGACCCCGCGGAGGCAGAGCAGAGCGTGGGAAGGCGGCTCTCGGGAGCTGCTGGTGCATGGCCTCCTGTGGAGGAAAGGGCAGCTCGGAAGCCCGCCGGATTTCTAGAACACCCTGGATTTCTAGAAGCCCGGTGGGATCTGTGCAGGCTCCGGCCGGGACCGTGGGGCACCCGGACAGCTGCTGCCTCAGCCCCCCTTCCCACCCAGGATTTGGGCCCTGTTTTTGTGCCTCAGCTCGGGTCCTGGGAGGGGACAATAGCGGGGTTGTTAGACGCATCTTTCTCATGCAAATGGGTCGCCAGCATAGCCCGGATTCAAAGCCACCCTGCGACTGGACCCGTGTGTTGCTGCAAGCTGCATCGCTCCATGCCCAGCGCATCTCTGAGTTGCACAGGGATTTTTTTTTCAGCTTTCAGGGTGTGGTATAAATAAAATATCATGTTATTATTAACACCTTCATCATGTTCTGCCCTGCCAGTGAAGCGACTCATCATGAGAACCATTACATTCCCCGACACTTCATGTAATATTAACCAGAGCGCCAGTGTTGGGAGCAGGAGCTCAGGGAAGTGAGTGGAGATGGATCCCATGCACAGCCGGTCCCCAAACAGACCCTGGATGCAAGGATGATCCAAGGATGCCCCTCATCTGGAGCCTGTGCCCCTACGACCTTCTTTGAGCTCTTCCCAACCCGCCTGGATGCCGCTTTGTGCCACATGCTCCGGGTGTCCCTGCTGGAGCAGGGGCATTGGACTAGATGATCTCGAGAGGTCCCTTCCAACCTCAACCATTCAGGGATCCTGTGACTGCACCATTGATCACAGGCAGCTCTTCACAGAGGGCGTCGTGGGTTGCCAGCCAGAGCGCCCAGTGCGTGCCAGCAAGCCCTGAGCCCGTGGCCCCTGGTGCACAGCAGCTCCAGAGGGCTTGTGCACGGTCTCGGGATGCGCTGGAAAGCCGTGGCTGGAGAAGGAGCGGCCGGGAAGCGTCTCCTTGTGTGGGTGCCGAGCGGCGGTGCCCGGGGTGCTGTGCCGTGCCCAGCAGGTTGGGGCTCTGGACATGACTTGGCTGCACCAGCAGTGGGTCGCACCAGCAGGGAGAACGTCCTCCAGAGTGATCCCAGCGCCTTGGGAGGTATCCGGTGCCCTCTGGGCTGGGATGAATTCCTGCTTCCTCCGCTATGGATGCCGTGGGCTGGCCCTGCAGAGAGCAGCTTGTGCTGCAGCAGGTCTGGCTGCAGGGGAAGAGCTTGCAGCGTTGCCCAGAGACCTCCGAGTCAAGGGCAGCGCTGGAAAATTTGGCAGTGCGCTGCTCCATCCCAAGCAAAGCTGCCGCGGCGGTGGGAGCCCCTCACGCAGCGGATCACGGCTCCGCGTGCGTTTGCTGCCCCGCTTTGCCCTGCGCGCTCGCCTGCGAGGAGGCTCCTTATCTGGCGGAGCAGCCGGTAAGGAACAAATGAAGATTAACACTACGTTAGTGCAGATGAAACAGCACATTTCTGTCCCCTGCCCAAGAGCAGCTCCGCAGCTGCATCGCAACCAGGCACTTCAAGGGGTGACCGGCTGATGGGGAAGAGGAACTATTCGTGGCTGCGTCCGCCTCTGACTTCCAGACAGCAACAGTCGGGATTTTATTTTTAAGCTGGTTTTGGCAGCCGACTTGCTCCAGTTTTCTTTCTTTAATCACAACCAGATGCACATAGGTCCCGTTTCATACAGACCTGGGTGCCAAGCAGGAGAGTGACTCACATGGCAAAGGAAGGCTGTGCCGACGCACAAGGCTTGGGTGCATGTGTGCCTGCAAGTGCCAGGCAGCAGCTCTCGAGGGCATCTCGCTGGACGGAGCTAATAAAACTGGAGACGGAGGAACGGAGGCTTTTGCACTACGGTTTCCTTTCTAAATGTCAAACTCAGTAAAAAAGCAATAGGTAGAAAAGCGAAAGCAATAATCCTGCAGCAAGACTTCCCTGTTCGCCAGAGACTAAAGCAAGCGGGAATGACCTGTGCCTGAGGCTCAGCAGGGGCCTTGCTCTGCCGGCCACCCGGGCCCATCCTGGCCTGGGATGGGGCGCAGGGGCTGTGAGCAGCAGCTCCACTCGAGTGGAGCTGCATGAAGGGTCCGGGGCCGCTGCCGTCCCGGGAGCTGGAGGCGGAAAGCTGCTGAATCTGAAGGCAATTCTGATCTCATCGAGACAGTGAGGCTCTGGACCTAGCACAGCCCTTCCCTCGGCTCCCCTGTCCGTGCAGGGATCCTTGCTCCCAGGGCTGGGAATTGCTGGGATGCATCCCGGGCCGTGCTTGCTGGGATGCATCCCGGGCTGTGCTTGCTGGGATGCATCCCGCGTGCTGGCCACGCTGCGGAAGCCGCAGGTTGCGACGGTGCCGACTGCGGTGCCGGGGCTGCACGGGGGGCAGCAGTGCCCGTGGGGGGCAGCTCTGGCTGCAGCGCTGAGGCACTTGGGGGGGATATCGGGGTGGGGGTCCCTGGGGGGTATCGGGGGGGATATCAGGGTCCCTGTGCAGGACCCAGCGGGTCTGAGCACTCCGAGCGGGGCTGCATCCGCGTCCTGCCCGGTGCCTGCAGCACACGGGGGGGCTGGAGGTGTCCTGTGCGAAGGGGAGGTTGGCGCTGCCGCTGCGTCGGGGGGTGGCAGCGCCCTGGCGGGGTGCGGGGTGCTCGGAGGCACCCGCAGCCCCCGAGCGCGGGGCGCAGCTCCCCAGCCCTCCTTGCCCTCCGCGTGCCGCGTCCCCGGCGCGGCGCAGAGCAGCGCAGCCGGGCTCGTTTCCATGGAGAGAGCCTCGCGTGCCCTCCCGGGAGGCTGGCTTTGCTGCACGGGAGCCGCGTCTGGCTCCGTGCGGGGCATGCAGCTGCTTCTGTTTGCACAAGCAAAGCTGGGGCCTGGCTGCGGGGCAGCCGTGCGGGGCTGCGGGTGCCCCGTCCGCTGCAGATGGCACCGTCCCGGGCTCATCCGGGTGCTGCATGGCCGGCCGGTTCCTACCCGAGCACAGCGGGTGCCCGGGGCCCGTGCAGGCGTCCTGGGCCGTCCCGCTGCGCGCTGCCGTCGGGGCAGCGAGGTGCTGAGCGACCCTCATTGAGGGCTGGAGAAGGTGCCGCGTCCCCGTGCCCAGCGGGAGGAGGAGGAGGAGAGCGGGAGCCGTCAGGGAGCTGCAGGGTGCAGCCGTCCTCCTCTACACGCCGGCTGCAAGCCCGGCTCGGCCGGCAGCCCCGCAGGTCCTCGTCCCCTGGGAACCAGCACCAAAATCCACTGGCTGCATCCAGGAGCTGCCTGGCACCAGCACCGGGCGCTGCAGCCTCCCGCCGGCCGGGAAGGCCCCGGAGGCTCCGCGCGCCGCGGGCCGGGCAGGAAGCGCATCCTGTTCCCGCGCCGCGGGGCGGGCGGCTCTCCGCCGAGGAGGGCAGCTCAACAAGGGCCCTGGTGTCTCCGCTTCCCCTCGGGATGAGCAAACATCTGCTTCTCGCCCCTCCAGGAAGCGGCAGCCGTTGTAAAGCCAAATAGAAGACTGAATCAGTGCTTTTAAGCAGTGATGAGCTGATTACTCCATTACTGTTTACTAAGGCATTTGCAATCATGCACAGAATGTGCTTCAAATAAAAATGTGATGGGACAAAGGCTTTAATGGCCAGGATTTGCATTGGAGGGGTGTGTGGGGTGTGCATGGTACGTGCGTGTGTGTAGAGCTGTGCTGGTTCGCACTGGGCTTTCTGCCCGCTCGCGGAGCAGTCTGAGGATCATCCCACTAATTCATAGCTCCTTCTCCAAATCCTGGCACATCTTTTTTTTTTTTGGTATATAAAAAAGAAAAGCAGCACGGTCCACGCCTGCATTTGACCCACACGTGGATGAACTGTCTGCTGCAGCGCTCCTGGTCCTCCTCCCCGCTGCCCCTCGCTGCCCTTAGTGCTGCAGCGGCTGCACAACCAGCCAAAGAGCAAAACCTGCAAGGGCAGAGAGGGAGGGCTGGCTGCTGCGCCGTGTCGCAGCCCTCCAGAGCTGCCTTCGCTGCAGAGCGCCGGCACAGCTGCCTGTGCTTGAGAGGGATGCAAAAGCTGCACTGCTTTCTAGTATAGACAGAAATCTAGCAAGGACGAGCCCCTTGGACAGCTGTGTCGCGTGTAGGTGTGATTGCAGCCTGGGCTACCTGCCCGTGCGGGCAGCCCGCGGGCTGAGGCTTCTCGCTCTCAGCTCTCCTCCCTCTCGTGTCTGCAGGCTCAGCCTACTACGATAACGTGCGTCCCTTGGCCTACCCGGACTCGGACGCGGTGCTCATCTGCTTCGACATCAGCCGCCCCGAGACGCTGGACAGCGTGCTCAAGAAGGTCAGTGCTCAGCCCCCGCGGTGGGACGCTCTGCAGCAGCACGCGGGGCTCGTTGGGGCTCTGCTCTCGGGTGCTGCTCAGGGCTGCAAGCTCCGGCCCATATGGGCAGATTTGAGCTGGAGCTGGCGTGCACACCGGGATGGCCTGCTGCTACCCATCCCAATATCTCTGCAGCAGAAAGCAAGATATTTCCATTTGAAAGGAGCCCTGTGAATAGTGTAGCTCATGGTGCCTTGCAGGGGAGGTATCTATGCATATGCGCATGTGCAAATGCAGGCGCAGAGGGAAATGCCGGACATTTGTTCTGGTTCTAATGAAGCCCTCGGAAAGCATTTGCATCCCGAGTTAGTGTAGCCACCAGCCAGCACGTTACGAGTCCCTCGCAGCAGTTGCGAAGTGGCCCTGGTGCCTGTTTCCATGCAAGCAGAGTGCTCGCCTTGTTGGCCGCCCCCCCAGCTCGGCATCTGCACCGTGGCAAGGACAGCAATCAGCTCCCTGCAGCCTGGCAGCAGGAATAACGAGCTGTGGGCACTGGATTTCCAGCCTGCACGTGACTAAACGGCGGTGGCCGCGTGCCACGGGGCCGGGCAGCGCGCAGGGCCCGGGAGGGCTGAGCCGTCCTGCCCGGCGCCACGGGATGCAGAGCACCAGCCCCGAGCCCGGCGGGAGCGGCGGCCTCCGGGAGCGGCCGGAGCTGCAGGAGCCGCTCCGGAGCCTCCTGACGCTCCTGGCTGCTCCTGCTGCGTGTCCGGGCGCGGAGCGAGCTGTGGTTTCCGAGCGCTCTCCGCACCGAGCCCGTCGCCACATCCTGCCCCAGCAGTGAGTCGAGGCTGGCATCCGAGCGGGTGGAGCTGCCCGCGTTACCGAGCCGGGAGAGCCCCTGCAAAACCGGAGGCAATTCCTGCTGCTTCCCTCCCTTAGCCCCCAGCTCCTGGGGCCGGCCGGTGGGGTCTGCCCCTCGCCCCCTCCGTGTCTTGCCAAGGGCTGTGCAAGTGGCTCTCGGTGAGCGCGGGGAGGGCTGCGAAGCGGAGCTGGGGCTCCACGTCCTGCGGAGGGCACAAAGACCCCTCAGACGAGGCGCTCAATGGCCCAGTGTTCGGCTCCAGAGCCCTTCCCGCTGCAGAGCGGCTCGCGCTCACAGAGTTTGCTCCTCGGCTTGCGAGTCAGCACAATAATAACCCGGCAAATTGCTCACACCTTAATGAGCTGCAAACCCACTAGCAATTAGCTGGAGCTGGGATTTATTTATGTGTCTCTGCAGATACACTTTATGTGAGACTATGCACTCCTCAGTGCAAGGTCTTCGCTGTGCCGCCTCACAGATGCTTCGAACACAGGCAGGCAGCGTCTTTCTGATACGGCGGCTTAAAATAAACCCTAAATCACAAGGGATTTCTTAAGTGCCTCTGAGTAGATGCCTGGTTTCCTTTGGCGCAGGCTTGCAGCCGACAGAGGTGAGGAGAATTCCTAAGACACCGTGAAGTTAAAACGGGCTTTGGCTTTTGATATCCGCCGCTTAAGGAGAGGAACGCTGCCTCTTCCAGCTGCGGGCTAAGATGCTAATGCCGCGGAGGAAATCTTTGCTATTGCTGCCCGTCTGAACTGGCAGAATCAGAACCGGCTTTTTGATTTGTCAGACCCGGTTTGTATAAATAGCATGTGCAAGTGAAGGGGAAGGAGCAAACAAACAGCTTTTCATTTCGTGCAGAGTTGGTTTTCTTGGGTGGGGCCTTCGGTCAGACTGGTCTTGCTAGCGCAGCAGGTCCTAGCGCCCTGCCAGGGTTTGGTGCTGTAAGAAGAGGGTCACAGCACCCCATAGACGGGGAAGCCCACGTCGTGACGGACTGCCATGACCTCCTGCCGGGTTAGGCATGACCACACGGCTCCATCTGCCAATGTGTGGCTGGAAAAGAAGCCTTTTCCACGCTTTGCGGATGCTCCGTGACCAAATGTTCCTAGTGCCATCCTTAGCGCCTCCTCTTCCCTCCGGGCGATGGACATCAGGTGATGGGCTTGCTTTCTTCTGCTGCTTGCCTAGGGTAGGTGCTTTGCTGGCAGCTGGGTGGCAGGAAGCTGCTAATTCCAGGTGCCACCTCTAGCGGGTGGTATCTCCGCTTATCTCGTGCCTGCCTCCTCCAAAGCACTAGCCACGTGAGCACTGAGCTCTGCAAGTCTCCTCGGGCTGAGGTCGCAGGTGATGGTTTCATTTACTGCTGCAGACACTTAGCTGCACGTTGAACATTCATTTTTTGCGGCTCTAAGAAGTCCATTAGTGCCAAAGAAGTGGATTTTTGCCTTGACCTGCCATTGCTTCAGCTCTTCCCTAGCTGTAACCATGCTCTTAACGTCCTTAGAAATGTAGCTCCCCGTGATAAACAAATAATGAGTGTTCTGTGCAAATAGCTCTCTGCTCCAAAAGGCCGGGCAAGGGTGAGCTCCGGGTGCCAGCAGGGACTGGTGTCACGATGCTGCCCGTTTGTTCCTTCCTAAAGGGCCGAGAGGAGCCGAGACCCTCTCGGCCGCATCCGCGCGGGGCAGAGACCCTGCGACGGCCTTTGTATTTCCCACCGCTGCGCCCGTCTTGAGGGGTGGCCGCTGGTCTCCCGCTGCTCCAGACATCTTCTCTTTCTGTGCCTGCTGCAGTGGCAAGGGGAGACCCAGGAATTTTGCCCCAATGCGAAGATCGTGCTGGTCGGCTGCAAGCTGGACATGCGGACGGACCTCAACACGCTCCGGGAGCTTTCCAAGCAGCGCCTCATCCCTGTCACACACGAGCAGGTGCGTCCGGGCCACCGCTCCAGCGCGTCCCTGGGGGCGAGGGGGGTCTTTTTCCAAGGAGTATTAGTACCAGGAAGCTCAATAGCAGGTGAACCTCTGCATTAGGGCTTGGCCTGAAGGTGTTTTGGTCTTGGCTAGTGGAGCTGGCTCCGAGCTGCTCCCCTGCAGCCCTCTCCTCCCTGGCCTGGGGGAGAGCCCGGCTGGTTCCCAGCTCTGCTCCACCACCTCCTGCTCAGGAGCAGCCACGTCTCTCCTCGGAGGCAGGAGAGACGCCCGCGCTGACAAACCAAACATTTAAAGGGGAGCACGGGAGGTGCCTCTTCGGGCAGCGCCGCGCTCCCGGCTCCGCGAGCGACTCCTCGCTCGGCTCCTGCCTCGGGGCCGCCGCTGCCGGCGAGGACGCAGGTCCCGCCTGTGTCCCCAGCTTCCCGTGGTGGCGACCGACTGTCCCCCTGGGGCTCGGGTGCTCCCACGGGACATCCCGGGGGCAGGCGAGAGGGCGGGGAGGTCTCGGTGGAGGGTGGCAGCGCTGGTGCCTTGGCACGAGCGGCCGTCCGTGCGGCGCAGCCTCCTCACGCGTCCCGTGCGCCCGCAGGGCAGCGCGCTGGCGCGGCAGATCGGCGCCGTGGCCTACGCCGAGTGCTCCTCCAAGGTGTCGGAGAACAGCGTGCGGGACGTCTTCCACGTGACCACGCTCGCCTCCGTCAACAGGGTGCACAAGAACTTGAAGCGCAGCAGCTCCAAGCGGGGACTCAAGCGGGCGTCGCAGATGCCTGGCAGGACGGACTTGCTCAGCGACGCGGAGATGAGGAAAGACCGAGCCAAGAGCTGCTCCATCATGTGAAAAGAGGCTGTAAATAGTGTGCGTGTCTTGTCCATTTGTACAGTAACTGCCCGGCAAGGGCCTGGCGCCGGCTCGGGGCCGCCTGCCTGCCCAAGGCGAAGGTCCTAGCTGCAAACCAGGGTGCAGGGTCACCCCGCCACGGAGACCTCGGGGCTGGCGGCCGCTGGGCCGACTGCTTGGGGCAAAGGAACCACTTGGCCGAGGAGCTTTCGGGTGCTGGAAGGTCTGCGACAGGGTGAAGAAAGCAAGAGGGAGCGATGGCGCCGCGCCGCTCGCCCGCGTGCCCGCCCGGGCTCCACGTCCGCGGGAGCCCCGCGCGCTGGTGGCAGCGGCGGCTGCTGGGGACAGAGCTGGGGCATTTGCCCTTTTGGAGAGGGGGGGCTGGCACCGGAGCTGCCCTCGGCAGCTGGATACGGTCACGGGGCAGAGCTGGGAGGGAAGGAGCTGGAGCGGGGATCAGTCTGCTGGGACACCCCACAGAGGACATCGCTCCCTTGCGCTTGTCAACTTTAGACGCTCCAGCTCCGTGTGAGCAGTGGGGAAACGCAGCGGGGTGGGAGACCCTGCGGAGAGGTCTGTCCCAGCAGAGGCTTCCTGAGAACCGTGGTTCCCCTCGGCAAGCGAGCGCTCCCCAGGGCTGCGTCCCAGCTGCCGCCGGCCCCCGCGCCGCTCCGGCGGCCGCGCTCCCGAGGCGCTCCGCTTCCCGAAACGCGGAGCGCGCCGGCCATCCCCGTGCTGCTCCCCACGCCTTCCCAGCTGCAGCTCGTGTTGCATGGTGCTGTGCTCGCCTGGTTCACGCGACCAAAGCGATTCCGTGTGTGTCCGCACCCCGGCTCCGCTGCGGCGGCCGCAGGGATGGCGCTTCCTGCTCTTCTTGCCGTGCTCTACAGCCTGCTGCGACACCTCATTGCTTCTGCTGCTGCCCTCTCTAATGCCTTTGACCACAGTGTTAGCCTTGACTCGATGTCACGTAGACACTTTAAGGAAAAAAAATATAAGAGGAAAACCCTGATCCACTGCCAGACTAAGCTGTGTCAGTGAGCTACGGGAAACAAATAAACATCACTGGAAAACGCACACTGCTCGACTCTGTTTTAACTTAATCCTAACATTAATTTTCTTGTAAGGCTTGCTAATGAGATCAAACATTAGTGAGAGGACATTTCCCTCTTAAATGTACGTTCTCTACAGATATGCCATGCATACGTAGGCTTTTATTTTCCTACGTGCATTGCTGCCCATTCAGTGCGCAGCTCCTGCTCCCTGCCTCTGCACGGCACCGAGCTGCTGCAGTCACCGGGGCAGGGCACCTTGCAGGGCATCGTGCAGGACACCATGCAGGGTGCTGGGCATTGTGCAGGGTGCTGGGCATTGTGCAGGGCACCTTGCAGGGCATCATGCAGGACACCATGCAGGGTGCTGGGCATTGTGCAGGGCATCGTGCAGGGTGCTGGGCATTGTGCAGGGCACCTTGCAGGGCATCGTGCAGGACATCGTGCAGGGTGCTGGGCGTTGTGTGGGGCACCTTGCAGGATGCTGGGCAGGGCATCGGACATTGTGCAGGGCACCTTGCAGGATATCGTGCAGGGCATCATGCAGGGTACTGGGCATTGTGCAGGGCATCATGCAGGGTGCCATGCAGGGCGCCAGGCATCGTGCAGGGTGCCGTGCAGGGCATCGTGCAGGGCATTATGCAGGGTTCTGGGCAGGGTATCATGCACGGTGCTGGGCATTGTGCAGGGCACCTTGCAGGGCATCGTGCAAGGCATCGTGCAGGGCACCATGCAAGGCACTGGGCATTGTACAGGGCACCTTGCAGGGCACCTTTCAGGGCGCCGGGCAGGCAGGGGCCACCGCTGCTCCCTCCGCTGTCCAGGTGGGCAGCAGCCCCGCGGGAAGCCAAGGTGCCGCTCACAAGGGGCACAAGGAGGAGCAGCAGGTGCCACCCCAATCCCCGCTCCCTTCCCGGGGTGCCCCTGCTCACGGCCGTGCCGGTGCCGAGCAGCAAGCCAGCAGCATGGGCGAGGAAGACTAAAAACTCTATTACGATCCCAAATTAGGTTTTAAGTGTTAATTAATGGGCACCTTCTGAGGCAGGGTAACATGTTACAGTGACATTTCCTATCAGTCTGATCCCACCTTCGTTAATTAATCAGGCATTTAGTGTAATAGCATTGACCATAACGAATCTAAATTGCTAAAAATAAATATGTAAAGCCTTTATTCATCATTAATAGCATCTTCCTGATGTATTACTTTACTAAAGCTCCATAACCTGTAAAACTAACAATCCGAGGAGCCAAGGGAAAAGGAAAGAGAGAAGAAGATCAAACAGAAACAAAGGAAAGAATTGGAAGAGCTTATTCTTTGTTTCATTTTACTTTCAAGCTCATGGACCGGCACAAAGACTCGCCCCCTCTTCGGCACAGTGTCCCCCTCCTTGGTGCATCGAGATGAGGTGCAAATGTTTCTCTTCCCACCGTGCAATCTCCCTCTGGCTTCCACCTTCCGGTTTATATTTGCCTGGTGTTTTTCAGTATTCTCCAAGCAAACTGTTCCTTGAGGCAGCTGCCTGCAGAGAGAGGCCCTTGCAGCAGCGGGGCCCATCAATCAGCTCCCCTGTGGATCCACGGGCATTTTCCAGCAGTGTCCGTCGGCTGGAGATGCAGCCGCTGCTGCCACCGCTGCCTGCTGACGTGGGGACAACCCAGGGACCGTGGCAGGGCCTGGAGCCCCCTCGCTGCGGGAGCAGCTATGACAGCGAATCCCGTCCTGCTCCAGCTGCAGCTTGCTCTTCAATAAGCAGCTTATTCCTGCTGAGTTAAATCTACTCTTTCCAGGATCAGAGGGAGGGCGTCCCAGCAGCCCCACTGGGATGCAGCTCTAAAGTGGCGTTGCAAGGAGCCCCGTGGTGCCCGTTCCCGCTCTATCCTCTCGACTGTTGCAGATCCAGGAACAGTTAAATCATCCTGATTTTAAGCAGAACAGGTTAGCGCAAAGAGAGGGGTGACGTCCTTGGGGGATCTAGGGGAGAGACTCAACACAGAATGAGGCTGTTGGGAGCCATCAGGAAGCCTACGAGGCTTTGGAAACGGAGTGATCCTGCTCTGTCCTTCCCTGCAGGTGCTGCTCCGAATTCTTGGTGATTAAAAGACTTTCAGCAGTGTGGAGACCCATTACCAGGATGCTGGAGGTTTAGACTGCTTAGAGAGCACTGTGCCAGACTTCCTAATAAAATGACGCTGACCTCGGCTGCTCCAGCTTGGATTTGGCTTTCTGGAATGCTACCCTGTCCCAGACACAGTTGACAAAGCCCAGAAATTACCAGATTAAAAACTACCTGGAACAAAGAAACAGTCTCAGGAGAAAAGCACGCCGAGTATAATAGAAATTCTTACCAAACCTCAAAACACTTGAGCTTTGATTTTCCTTTCCACTGAAGCACAGGCGGGTGCATGTAGGAGAAACCTGCAGAGAGAAGCTACCTGCTGCAGCAGGATGCGAGGTGCAAGCTCATGGGCGGAGGACAAAGTCCCGCTCCCGCTGCACGCCTCGATCCCAAGCGCGTTATCGGTGCAACGAGTCGGTGTCTGTTGCAGCTCATTCACCGAGCCGAGCGCGGGCAGCGGCAGCCAAACGGCAGCAATCACAGCCTGGAGAATTCCGGGTTGTTTTCCTGTGATTCGTTGGCGTTATCTCTTTAGTTCATAGCAAAATGGAAGGCTTAGCAATTTCCGAGGCTAATGCACAGCGGTGGTATGCCTTGGGGAAGGGCAGGAGGTGTAAGCGAGAACAGACCCCCTGGATCCTGCTCGTGTGGGCTCTCTGATAAGCTTTAATTACTGACTTGACCTTGGTCTCTGTCTGGAGAAAGAATATGAGATGCTGAGGAATTGCTGTCAGAAGAGGTTTAACTCATTAAATGTCCACACGAGGAAGCTTTCGCAGGTCCCAGTGTTGCCAAGCGGCCTTTAAGAAAATGAAAATTGTCAGTTTTTGTAATCAGCCTTAAAGCCAGTCGGGGGACAATTAATGGATGTATTTAACAGCTGATGGGTACCACTGGCATCACCAGCCAGCGTTAACTGCAGGGGCGTCCAAACCGCATGGAAAGGTTTGAGGACAGAATTGCTGGGATAAAGGGAGCGCTGCAGAAGTCAGCGCAGGGAAAGGCACCAGCACCGCTGCAGGAGGATGGGTCTCCTCCTCCTCAATCCATCCAGGTCGCTGAATCCATTCCCAGGACCACTTCCCACACAGGCTGCTCCCATCCTTCTCGCAGCGGATTTGGTGCAGCCGGCTACGCCAGGACACTCAGCAGCACCCGAGAAGCCCCAGGTGGGAGCTGGTGCCTTTCCCACTGCAGTGGAGACCCCGGAACCCAGCACTGCCCTCCCGGGAAGCTGCCCCTTGATTTTACCCCGCAGCCTGGAGCTGAGCTGCACTGTAACACGGAGCAGGAGAACCCCCAGGACTGCACGATACACTCAACACAGCAGCGGTTACCTATACATTAACAGCCTACCTGTACATTTATCCGCGGGATCAGCAGATGCTCTCATGCTGCCTTCAGCTTCCTCCCGTTCGTGACCGTTCCTGGCTGCTCCTCACACAGGTCCTCAAGCCGGGTTCCCACCCTCGCAGCCCGGCCCACCCCAAGGCTTAATTACGGGGTCACGGTCTCTAATTAGCCAGAAGTAATGCGACATTTTCATGAGAAAAGGAACACGTTTCTGCTCTGCTGGAGCATTAGGCAAACTGCACAGGACTGCTCGATTGCTCCACGTCTTAGGATTCATCGCAGAAGCCCTTCGGGTGCCGTGGCAGTTTTCGCTGTGTTTATCTCTGACAGCCAGCAGTTTTTCCTCACAGAAAATGACACATAACCAGTATAGAGATATCAACCCCGCTGCCATCCGCAGGGATGGCCGGGGCGCCGCATCAGCTTCCCCGCAGCAAGATAATTCCGCAAACTTTGCTGCAAGTTGGCGTTTCCAGGCGCTGCTGCGATTTCAGTTCTCTCTGCTGCACTGCATTATACCCCTCAGGTACTTGTTTCTCATTAGATGTTGTCAGGATGACACGACATCCCTTCAAACTCCCTATAATTTTAGTAATAAATGAGCAAAATCTTATCAGGGCTGCTATTTGGACATACTGTGTTTGCATCGCTCGGCAGACAAGGCCCATCCGGCTGCTGTCCCGCTGGGAAAGGCTCCTGGTCCCGGCTGTGCTCGAGTACAACCTGCACCGTGAGGGCTCTTCGGTTGTTGTTCCCACGCTGGAATTGCGCTTCCACCTCGGCACTGGAACCGCAAAACAGCTCATTATCCTCGAGCAGCGGAGGAAGCTGGAGACAAGAATCTGGCGAGTAAATAGGTCAAAGCAATTTGGGGCAAGGTGGGTGCCAGCCCGGCTGGGGGTGTGGGCACCGAGAGGCAGCTTTGCAGTCAGTTTTGCAACGTTTGGTGCCGGCTGCTCTGACGAACCCCACTGAAATGTGAAGGAACAAGCTTTCCTTAGCGGGCAGCGCTCCGAATGGTTGACGCTTCCTTCCTCTTACCTGGAGAGTTTCAGTTCTGCCAAGAGATGGAAAAAAACCATCAAAACTCCTGGTTCCCTGCGTGCTTTCCACTGCCCCAGGCCCCTGCTGCTCCACGTCTGTTGGAGCGCACGTGTGTTCACACGTGTGTGCACCCGTGTGTGCACCCGTAGGAAGGGCTGAATGCAAGAACCCGGCACCGTGCTCTGCTCTAGCCCGTACCAGGAGCCTTCCAGGGCCCTGGCAAACAGAGAGGCTGAGGCAGGAGCACCCAGCTGAGAGCGAGCAGCAGCCCTGGGAAGCACCGGGAAGCTCCCAGCCCTGTCACTGCTTCTCTCCCGCTCCCAAAGCTCTGGCTGCTTTTGGTTGAGGTTGCCGGGAAGTGGGCGACCCCCCCGCACGGCAGCCAGCCCTTGGCCGGCGGCAGGACGCAAGCAGCAAGCGAATCTTCTCCATGCAGCTGTTTACTCTGACCCCAGCCCATTCCTACGACTGCCACCTAGTTAACCACAGTATTTCATTTAATCCATCAGCCTGCTGTAATGAATTAAAACGCAGGCATGCAGGAGAGCAAGCGGTTCCCTGCAAAGGGCGTGCTGCAAAGCTCCTTGCGCTCGCACCAGCGGGTAAATACCAGCACGGTGACTGCACGGGCTGCATGTTAATGCGGGCAATTAGACGTGTTGGCGCTGGCAGGCGGCAGCGCACGCGGCCCCGCTGCAGGGCAGGCTGCGCCGGCAGCGCCCGAGCGTGCGCAGAGCCCGGGCACGCGGAGCGGAGCTGCTGAGGGGCAGGGAGGGAGATGGGAGCGGGGGGACAGGGGGACAGCGAAACCCCCCAAGCTGCTGCCGAGCCCCGCCGGGCACTCACCGCCTCCGGGAGCCGAAACGGGGGCCGGTGGCTACGCCCGGGAGCGGCGCAGAGCTGAGCTGAGACAGGCGGAGACGCCGGCTTGCGGGCATCTCATCGGATGCAGGTGCACAGAGATCCCTCTGTCCCTCAGGCTGGCCACCCTCTGCACCGAGGGAGAGCCACAGGTTTGTGCAGCTGGCTGGTTTTGTTATAGCGCCTAAAATTATAGCTTTAAATCTTTATTTAAGTCTATCTACGCACTAAGTCTAACTGAGGGTCTTTCCTGATGAGTTTCTGCCGAGAGCTCGCTAAGGAGAATGAGCCGAGCTCCATCAGAGAGCCCTCCAGCCAGGAAGGAGGAATGGGCAAGTGCAAGTGGAGGGGGAAGCTGCCACCCACCTCCAAGGAAAGCTCCTGAAGAGGTTCTCATGAATAGCAGAAAATAAACAAAGAATTAAGAGCTCGTGGGAAACAGTTGACCCAGCATCCCTGCAGGAGCCATAAAGAGCTGTCCCGATTCACTGCATTCACATCGGCTCAGCCTGCCCTTTGTCCCCATCCTGCCCGGCAAATGCCTGAAAAGTATCTGGGCAGCAGCTCTGCCAGCTTCCCAGGCGCGGGGCTTCCTGCAGGCTTTCCCACAGCTCTGCACCGCTGCAGCCAAGGGGCTTCCACGGGACCCGCCGGGCTCCAAGGCGGCCGGTGCCCCGAGCAGCTCTGCCCTGCGGGGGACCGGGGTGCACGAGCCCCGCTCTGGCCCGCAGCGGTGCCTTCATTGCGCTTACAAAGCGCTTTTGGGGCAGGGTCCGTCGGCGGGACACGGGCACGTGCCGGGTGCTGAGTGGCCTCGGCGCTGCTGCCCATTTCCTCAAGGCTCTGGGCACAGGCGGGGAAAAAGGTGTGGGGCAGGAAACGGGGTTCTCTTGAACCTGTGTGCCAGCCTGTGGGGCAGGAAGGGGGGTTCTCTTCAAGCTGCGTGCCAGCCTGGCATCAGGGGCCGTGCAGGATGCATGCTGCAGGCAGCTCTCCTGCACATCCAGGAGCTGGGCACTGTAGTTATAGAGCTGGCATAGCAGCAAACGGGGTACAACGGGAACCTCCCCCCGCTGGGACCAGGGACACAAGAGGTGAGATGGCTTCGCGTCTCGCCCTAGGCAAAGAGGCCTTGTGTTGTGCTAGAAAGCACAGCTTCCGCACCGGAAAGCTTCCTGGAAATGCACCTTGCAGGTGTCGCCCTCAGCGCGCGGCTGAGTTGCAGCTTGCAGCATCTGCCCCTCTGCACGTCCCTGTGGAGACAAGCACCTATCGTCAGCCAAGCGCTTCTGAAACACAGATTTAAAAACAACATGGGCTCCCGAGATAAGAGGAACCCCAGTCTGAAGATGAGCTTGTGCTGAGGAACCTCGACAGTTACGATCCAAAACACAGCTGCACACAGAGGAAAAGTGACTTTTGTCCAACAGAGCAGGCGCTTCCAGCGCTTGTGGTACCTGTAGCAAGCTCTAGCTGGACCACGTTTGCCTCCATCTGGCAACTGCAAGACACTCGATAACACATCTGCTTCTCGTGCCGATAGAAATCACAGTTGTGCCTCCAGCTCTGAAGTTCTAACTTACATTTATGGAATTCCCTCCAGCAGGTCTTCCTCCTCTCCATCGTGGGTGGCTAGGCTCTGGGAATATTGTCCTAGATGTCTCAATATAGAGACTGAGTGACCCATTCACACGAGAGCTGGACAATTAAGTAAAATACTTGCCAATCTCATTTTATTTGAGTGTTCCAGTATTTATAAACATACTGTATGTTACTAAGACAGCTCACAGCCCCATATAATTCACTGAAATATGCTTTGTTTTGTTTTTAAAACAGCTTTATGAAAATAGTTTCTTTTCTGCCCTGGAAATACAAAATTATTTATGAAGCTGAATTGCTTGGCAACAGAAAGTAGCAATATATTTCATTCATTAAAAAGCAATATAATATTTTCTATGCGGTCTCATTTTGCAGGCAGGGATTATTAGAATCAGTTCTTTTAGGGCTTATTATAGGTCCCTGCTATACTAAATTGCATCTGTTTAGTATCCTCTCATAGGTTCCACATACTCTTCAGAACTAAGGCTGACACAGTATTTGTTTAGACTTGTGGTTTTGAGGATTGGATTATACAAAAATCAAGTATTGGCTTTTCAGAGAACTTTCAGATTATTTTTCTGGTTGGAGACACTTTTGCATACAACAGTTTCAACAGGAGAGTTCTTTGTGCAGTTTCCAAACTCACTGTCACACACTCAGGGGTGCCAGTTCCATCTTGATTCAAGTCTTGAGCCCCATATAAGTCTTGTGAGTGAGTGATTCCAAAATGTCCTCAAATATATACACGGGAACAAGGTGGGATGGCAAGCAAACAGCAACATGTCACTGAGGAGGCCCAATGCTAACTGTTCATGCTAACTTCTTTGATGTGTATCAGATGAGTTTAAGCATTATTTGAAATTGGAAATACTCTTAAGAAGAGTAAGCAAGTCCATCTTTGTATAGTAATGCCACTTAAACAATTTTATTATTTACAAAAATGTAGTTTTACTCCAAAACAAGAACATGAATCAAAGATAAACTCTACAAATGTTACTTTATCCGTAAAATCAGTATCAAAGTACGAGCAGTGATGAAAATTTCCAAACAACAGCAAAATGAACTGTAGATCACCCTTGAGACACAAGGTAAGCATCTAACTCCTGGCACTCATAGCAAGCAACGCTGTCTAATACCCACTCTCGAGTCACCACAGCAACGTTGTTCTTTTGCTGGATTGCTGCAAGACAAAGACATACACAGTAAAACTGGTATCCGTGAGCATAGCTGTGTCTTCCAGATTAAACTATTTGCATCATCTTTCACATTTTCAAAGTTTGATAAAAAGCAAGATTCTAAAAATCCTTTATTTCATAACAATGCAGGCAATACAGCTGCTTCACTGAAAACACTTGTTTTGAGCAAGTAGTCAGGCAGGAAGGTTGAAGGCTATAGGATAAGCTCTAAGAGTGCAAGCTTTGAAACATTTTAATTTAGGATCTTGGTGTCAGAGTCACAGTTTCTGCTTGCTCAGGCATACCAAATATATGACAAGAAATGAGTGTCACAGTGAGAAGCAACACAACCTCACTGAAGTCTTTCTGCCAGAAAATTTCCTGTTAAGCTGAGTATGTGCAGGACACCTGAACCAACATCATATGGACAACAGGATCACATTTATGTCTCTTCATAACAAGCTGTGATATTGCCTGACACCACCTTTCAGCACTCTTCACTGCCTCTTGAGATAAAAATAGTTTGTCTTCGCAGACTTTCCTTCCAAGACATTCCTCCACCCTCAGATGTAGCGGGATTTTATTCCAGTTCCCCTGCAGAATCTCTCTGACATTTAAGTACTAAGAACACAGAAATGCTAAATCATTCAACTCGTGTATCGTAAAAAAGCATAAGAGTGTGTTGTTTTACCTTCGTAGCCTGTGTTTTCCACCCAAGCATCTGGTTGCACAACCACAACAGCGGTAGAATTCTAGGATTTTAAGAAAATAAAAACATGCTACCGTTACTTGTTTCACATTAAATAACTCTCCCACCTATCTGTAGAGTGGTAACTGGATTAACTTTACTGTGCTCCTCACTCTACTCCTTCGAAAAGGACTTTAGTGGTCAGGGAGGAGGACATCATAGTGGTCATAGGGGGAGAAGGACATCAGTTTAAGAACACTTTTCTATGAAGACAGTCCAGGAATGCTGGGTTAAGGCACTAAAAGCTTTTTGCCCTGGAGAGGGGAGCTCAGTGCCCATTTCAAATAAATGAGTTGTGTCCATCCACAGAGTACTCTAATCAAAAAAGCAAGCCTGCCTCTTAATACAGAGTAACCAGGGCCTAGAATGTAAGATTTGCTGCCAGGCAATCCGGTATCACTGCTGTGCAAACAGCTCTCACACAACACACCTGTATGCCGTGGTCTTTGGCAAGCCATGAAAGACATGGAATCTTCCAACATGTTGGGTATTAAGGACAGTGAATAGTTTGCAGTTAAGTGTAATGTTCACTAACACTTACTGTTTTGTGTGTGAACAGATGAAGTTCCTTCACCACGGAGGCACCACAGAGCTCCACCATCCATTCTAGATGTTCTAATTATAAATCAGGTAAACAGTCTGTTATTACAATGATTTAGGTTATTTTCAAACTGATAATGTTCCCCCGAGCCCTAATCAACTGAAAGCAAAAAAAAAAAAAAAAAGTGCATTGGGCAAGGACATCCAAACATAAGAGAAGGCCATTGCTACTTAAGAGAGACAGAACTGGATACAGAGTGGTACCTCATGTAGGTATTTGGAAAATTTTGGTGTTAAAGAGATACATGAGTGTCCAAGAAAAGGTCAAGTGCAAAGCTCTGGAGAAGGCACACAATTCCCTTCCAAACACTTGCCATGCTGAGTTCATTCAAATTCCTGCAAGAATTACACACCTGTAGTCATATCAGTGAAAGGTCCATAGCAGCAGATCTCAAAATCTTTAAAGATCTGAAAAATAAAGAACATGTTAACTGAGTACGTATGTTCCTTTCTAGGACAACATCTAACATGTTGACCCCCTCTGCTTCTAGGCCTAGCTATCAAGCTATCACTGTTGATTCACAAAGCATATCTGAAACTTTCTGTAACCTACAAAACAGAAGAATCTTGCTGCCTGACTCTCCCCCTGGTGGTGTCCTATAATGATGTTGTTAAAAAAAAAGTCTAAAAAGTATAATTCACTTTAAACATAGGGAGTAACTTAAGCATTTTTATCCATGGAAGATGGTCTCTGTATAGATGGTGCAGCAGATGGATTGTCAGTTCCTGAAATTCAGCTACCATAGCCTCATATCTGATAGAGCTAGGGCAGAATAAGGTTTTTGTCCCTGTTACACTCCTACCTTTTCAGTCAGAGACTGCCTAGCCCTCCTTGGGCCTTGGTGGTTTCTCCCATTGATCACATCTCCTCTAACTTCAAAGTTATCCTGCAACAAAATAGAAACAAGCAATCAGAAGTTAGAGATTGAGAAGACTGTCCTGATCAGCCCTGGAAGTTGCCAGCTTTCAGAACTGGAAACACAACTTTTGGTCCTAGCATTTGGTAAAACTGGGATCTCAGTTTTCAGAGGTTCATTTCTAACTAGCACAAACACCGCCCAGTTGCCAGGTTATTAAATGCCTAGACAATGTTTGAGACTACTAATAGGTCTCTCACTGTAACAACACCTTTTAAACATTTGACAATTCACTCAAGATAAAAGACCTACCTCATCAAGTATCCTTCCTTCTTTAAAAGACTGAATTACCCCTAAAAAGATCAGAACAGGACAAGTCATTTTATCCAGCAAAATTGTTCTTTGACTGCCAATAGTCTAGCTTCACTACCATATTAAATTCAAAGTATTTTGTATTAAATGAAACACTTTATTTAACTGAATACTCTATGGTGCTTGTAAGCACCCTTTAAAAACATCTTTCATAAATAATATTAGTTTTGCATTAACCAATGCTATGCAACTGAGAAGTTAGAATTAGGAGCATGAGAACAACAACCAAATATAGTTATTTTAAAGCTGAAGTAGTATTCAGAGGAGAAATAAGCTTGTGTTGCTGTCAAAAATTCAAGTGTTTAGATGAAAGTGCAAAACATCAGACGTGAGCATATTTAAGACACGAAAAGATACTTAAGTTCTACTTACATTGATAACTAACGACCCATTTTCTTCCTGCAATACCCAGAAAATACTTCAAGGTCCGTTCACACACCAGCTCCATATCTGCAGAGCAAACAAGTATATGGAGATCTCTCTGTTTTGCCAATTATGAAAAACTGCAGTTGGTTTCTACTGAAGTTCAAAAGGCTTCCAAGTGCAGAAGCCAAATATCCCAGGTCATTGATGGAAAGGCTGAGAAACTCAAGTGCCCTCCCATTCCCCTCCTGAGTTTGCAAAATGGTATTTGTATGAAGAGCACAGTCCACCTCTCCAAAACATGATGCTTATGACAGGCTTCTTGAAGACAAAATTGAGTCCATCCATGTATTTGGAGCAAGAAAACTTCCTGGCTCCCTTCCTACTTTAGTTCCCAAAGCAAGAAAGGCTTGTGCAATAGATCATAACCAAACACACGCGATCCACAGGTGCTTTTATGAGCAAGAAGTAAGTAAAGTTATACAGCACATCCACTCCCACACTTGCCTCTCTCTCTTTCTCAAAGCTTCTGTACAAAAGCTAATGATATAATCAATAATGAACTTAAATATAAGCTATCATTAGACATATCAACTCAGAAATTTAATGTTACTGAGAAATATTATGCTTTTTAAAAGCCTATAGGCAGTATTAGAGTACCCATTTAGGAACACAACACATTCGTCAAATCCAGAACAGTGGTATCATATTTTAGTTTGATAAAGTTTCTTCTTTTAATAATAGGATTCATAAGTCCTAAAAAGAACATAATTTAAGTATCTTAAGCATGCAAATAAGTGTTACAGTAAAATTGTAATGCTGCACTGTTTTTATGGAAGCAAGTCTTCCCTATCAGTTACCATGGGAAGTATACATATAATTAAGTACAATTTTTATCTTCTATTACAGACCATTGTTTCTTTTCAAAATTTAGAATAAAATAGGAAACCAAGGCACCATTCAAACCTGTTTTCATTATGACATGGGTTGTTCCTTCTGTCACGTGATTAGATAAAGTGCTCTGAGTTTTTCTGGCAAACTTCTGGACCACCAACTGAAAAATAGTTTAAAAAAAGAAAAAATCAAAACACAAAATTGTTTTATTCTTGCATTGCTTTATGCAGAAGAACAAATGATTCAAGAAATAATGAGCTACAGCAACTAATGACACTATCTCTTATCTGCATTATTAGCAATTTGGAAATGAATAGTTACTGAAGTCTTTACTACGGAGCAGTTTAGCTAAAGCAGCAGCAGCTGAGATCAACCTAATGTAAGTTTCAGAGTTAACTATGTATTTGTTTATGTACATTTGTCAGCTGCTTTCATAATAAATTTAATGCATTTCAACACATTTTAAAACATAAAAAGGTTTTCAATGTTATTTCCTTCTTAGTTAAATCTGTTGTGCGTACACTCAAGCGCAGTTAAAGCTAAACTTGAGTTGCTGTATTGCTAATCTACAATTCCTGTAAGTTTAGTTTCTCCTTAAATCTCTATACTGAACCTAAATCTTTCTTCAGGACTACAGTAGTCATCAAGGAAGGACTAACAGGGGCTCTCAAAAAATTCTGAAATATACTCACATGTTCACTTTGATTCAGACCTGATGCCACAATTGACATTTCTCTCCGGTTGGTCCCAGCTGGACTTGTAGCACTTTGTTTCCCAGATGAATTGGGCAGAACAGAGGGAGGAAAATCTACCCCTCTGTCCCGTTTACATCCCGGAGTGCGGCTTCTATTCGCACTCCGAGCTACAGCAGAACTACTTGCTGCTTCTGTAGCTCGCGGGCGGAGAAGCCTTTTGGAGGAGGAAGAGCTGTTTGGACTTCGGCTCACACTTCCACAAGGATCTGATAAGACAGATGGGCTGTTTTGCTTGGTCCCAGATTTCCTGCCAGTTGCTTTTTCTAAAGGGAAAGAGAAGAACGACTCCTTGAACCATGTTCACATTACTTGTAGTCGTTTTGGAAGGCGCTTTTATTAAGCTTATAGGCTGCAGTCTTCTCCTCTGCTTATTTGTTTACTGCTTCACCTTTGCTTCTATCATTTCTTCTTTTCCTGAACTACAGCTGAGGTACTAGAATGCCATGAAATGTTAGCAGCATAACCCTGCAAGAAGTACTGAATAATAGGAGACAAAGAGTAACATCCAAGTACTATGAGACAAGGAGTAACTTACTGTGAAAGTACTGTCTAGCCCCATCCTATTGGCAGCTGCACATTTAAATGGATCAATCCGTTTAATTAACGATCAAATAAAACCGAACAAACAAATAAAATTCACAAGAAAACAGACAAACATAGCATGTGAAACATACCAGAAATGTGAGGAAAAAAGGGGAGAACAAGACAAACAAACAAACCACAGCAAAATTTGCATCAAATTCCTTTTCAATGTTACCTGGTTCAGCCTGACGTGGATCACACTCTTCCACTGCTCCTGGCAGGGTTTTCTTCGCTTGAGAAGGAACGTTGTTCTGAACAACACTGTCACAGTGAAAGCCTTCCTCGAGATCCGGGCTCCTTAAAGAAGATTCAGGAGAAGGAAGCAATAGTTTTAGACACCTTGAGAGAGGGAAATTCCCTTTTTTTTTTTCTTTTTTTTTTCTTTTTTTTTTTTTTTAAACTCTTCTAAGCATCAAAAGAATATTAACAGGCAAATTCATGCAGATTTTCAAAATCGGAGATAATTTGTTTCCAGAGTTTTTCTAATACAAGACCATAAATAACAAATAAAAACAAAGCATTTACCTTTCTTCCAGCTCTTTGGTTTTACTGTTGGAAGAATGACTTGACTTAACATGAAAATCAGTCGAAAATCCCTTTGAACTGCTGCATTTCTTATTTGCCAAAATTACTTCTGAAGTTGACTCTATCCCTTTAAAAAAGGAGACGAATTCTTAAGCAAAATAAAAGTAATTGTTCTTATTTCTTCATTGTTTAAACAGGAGGAAAAAAAACCCCAAACAACATCTATAGACGGAGCTGACCTTATTTAACAGCACAAAACCATTAAGAACCAAGCCACACGAATTCTGAAGTGAAGCTTTCTAAGCCTCGATGAAACTATATGGTAGAAGCAAACCAGGAATTAGCTGAAACTTTAAAGAAAAATCTAGCACTGACCAGGATGGCATGCTACTGCATACTGAAAAAAGGACTTCAATCTTCATTGTCTAGTAAATGATCTAACCAGACATATAGAACAAATACACCGATGGAAAGGTATTTTAAACCACTACCATAGCAACAGAGTCTATTGGTTTTCAAACACAAGCTTCTCAGTGATAACCAAAACAAACTTACTAGCATACAAACAGCAGGGCCATTTGTATTGGAAAAATACAAAGTGAAATTGAAAAAAAAACAGAAATGTGTTTTGCTTAGCAGTAATGCAGACAGGAAAGCACTGGTGCAACTGAAGAGCTCCATAAGCATGGCATCCTCCACCAGCACTGGGGGACTTTCCAGAACACTGATTCTAGTTCAGCAGTGAACTTGTAGACTTATGTTGACTTTGTTTGAAGAATGCTCCATGCTCTATCCTGTAAAAGCTGCCAGATTAGTAATCTCAGTATTCCTTTCTTGCCTTAACAAACAAACCTTAAATAAAGCCCCCTCGCTACTGCTTCCACAGCGAGCAGCAACTCGCTATCCTCAGTCTGCAATTTGGTGATTCCTGAAGCATTCTTCTGTCTTTTATACTGCCCTAGGCACTTTCCAACCAGCAACTTCGTGTTCATGTCCCACTCGGACGATTTATACGCCTCCATAACTGTTTTCTTCCCTGCCTGTCAGGAGCTTGACCTGTATTAAATTACTTCTGATAGCCAACACATACCTCAATTAATTTCTGTCTGTTCTTTGATATGCTAAAGGA
>JAVCKT010024330.1:37438-57063 GCA_032273925.1 Rhynchotus rufescens | reverse complement strand
GCCTGCTTGGGCAGGAAGGTTGGACTTGATGATCTCTAGAGGTCCCTTCCAACCTTAAAGATTCTGTGATTCTGTGAAAGTGCTATAAAGTTGTGTGACTTAGTTCTCTATGGCCACACGCTCTGCAGCAGTATTTACATGAGCGCAATAAAACTGTAAAATGTCATTGAATTAGGATGGTGGATGCTTTGCACTGAGGTATATGAGTGAACAAAGTGACAGGACAATGATGAAATAGATGACAGAGGCCAAGCTCATTCCTGCTTCTGCTGAATTGAACAGTAAGGTTCCTGCAGGTGCTTTCAGGAGCGAGATCTTGCCCCTATGTTCTGGCAATATCTTAAGAGGTTCCCAAGCCTTAGAACCTCACAGACAGCTGATATAAAATAATACAACCCCCAAACTGTAGATTATGTTGCCCAAAAGGAGTTGTGATGTTTTGCTCACAGCTCTATTTACCTTGCTATCTGTGGATATGCACTGAAGAGGGACATGTTTATTCCCCAGAACTTTTAAACATTAGCATTTTACATCTGGGAAGTTTTCTAGGAAATTGACTATTTCATTCTCGATTAGTAACGTCCCTCAAAGTGACCAGTTTCTTCTCTGGCACATGCAATAGCCCATAAGAAAACATTGATTCTAGGTGCAGCGTCAGGGCCGCCACTTTGTTGATCACATTGCTGGCATACACTGGGGCTCCTGCTGGCTCAGCCTGTTGCTGATGGAATTATGCCTTGTGGCTGCTGGATGTGTCCACTGTTATATCCTAGAAATCCCCTTCACATAGACCCCCCCATGCATTTTTCTCCAGAGCAACTCAGTCTTACTCTTAATCACACATGCACCCCTCAGCACCGACTGCAGCTAGATTCGTAGTGACCTGAACCATCTGGCCAAGTACAGCAAAGACAATTTTACCCTTCTCTCCTTCCCACACCCTCTCTCACCCCCACAATCAAGCATCTTTCTAAGAGAGCAATTCAGCATCCTTTGCTTGAGAGCAAGGAACCACCTTTCCATAGGAACTTTGTCCAATTTCCAGGACTCCTCAGTATACAGAAATTCCTGTAAGGAAAGCCAAGTGTTCTCCAGGAAAGTGTGTGTCACTAAATAAGGGAAGATTCTATGTGATGGAAGTTATATTATGTCCTGGAAAATCAGGGTGGGTTAAGAGTGGTGCAATAGAGGGGAAAGAAAACCCATAACATCCAAGCCAGAAAACATTCAGCCCATAAAGCCAGAATAAAAAGCTTGGCAATAGAGTACAGAGACTAAATGCCATTTGCAGTTAATTGCCATAATAAGGTCAGCTGCCTTCCTAATTGATTTCAGCTTCATACTAAGGGATCAGCACTGGCAATTAGTTTGCATGTAACCTTCAGAGGACATGAATAATCAGAATTTAGCAAACCACACCAACCATAACTAATTCTTCTAGCCCTTCTACAAAGGATACAGAGTAAGTGAACATTGTCCCCTGTCCTACATCACAGATGGAACCAGGACTTGCTTCTCCTGCTGCTCTTATTTTTTTCACTGAGATGCTATGGAGCAGTCAGAAGCTTATAGGGTGGCAACCTGCAGTCAGTCTTGAAGGAAGCAAGTTTCTTAGGTGGAGCAATGTAATAGTTCTATTCACAGTACTGTAAAGAAAACATCTACCTGGAGCTCTCTGCTTGCCGAGGAGCTATTTCAAGGCTATGAATAACTGAGTATAATTTACAATAGCCCAAAACATTTTTAGACCAGAGAGTCACACTAACGCAGTCTAAAGACAGCCTTTCCTTCTTTATTCTAGTCCTGTGCTGATCAAAAGTGAACCAGAGTAAATGAGGTGTCCTAGACCCTGTTTTTTTCTTTGGTGGCAGTGTGGAAGAGGCCTTTGGACACTTCACTGATTTGTCATGTTGTGATGTTGTGTACATTTTTAGTTCTTGTTCTTTTGCACAGACATTGCTTTGATTTTTGTGAAAGTCACTGAGGTCTTTGTGTTCGCAGCTAGAGGCTGCCTTAGTTTGTGACCGCATTAATCTCCTGCTCTTGATCAAAACAAGACACATTGATCTAGTTTATTGCTGGTTCAGCTATGGTCAATACATCAGAAGGTATTTGATCAACACTTGCAAAATTTGAAACAGCCCTCCTTGTCTCCTTTCTCCCAAGTTAAACAAATCCATGCACACAAAAGGAAGTGAATAAAAGGGAAAAGAAGAATTTTGAGAGCCCCAAATTATTTTTAGTAAAAGCCTGTGTTGCAGTGCAGCATAAAATGGTCTTCAGATAGATACTTAAAAAAAAGACGAATGCTGCTATACAGAGTTTTTATCAGAATAGCTGCCTAAGGAGTAGCCCACTCCAACCCTCTTTAGTTCAGATATTCAGTAGATGTAGCCAACAACATGCAGTTCCCAGGGACTGCAGTACAGCTCAGCTGGCTGCAGGCTCCACCCTTCTGTGAGGTGACCACTTGCTAGCACATAGGGGTTTTTTTTCCTTTCATTTTATTTCTTTAGGAGGTAGGGAGATAAGCAAAGAAGGGAATTAGGCATTCAGAAATGATGGGGAAAGCAAGGGAATCCTCCACATTACAGATCAGTGGGCTGTATTTTCCTAATTTGGAAGCAACAAGAAATGACAGTATCTGCAGTTCAGCTGTTTTTTTCCTTCTAAAGTTGTTCAGCGATCACTAAAGTGCTACAGATGGATTCAAAATGATCGTGAAATGTTAGATGCGACGAGAACCCCTGTTTCTTCAAAGCAGTAGAGGGAAATGAGAGTTGACTTGCTGGTCACAAATGTTTACAGTAGTCAGGGACCTGCTAACGACCTTCATGGCTGGCAGCTGATCGATGTTTTGATGGAAGGAAATTTAAACTCATTCTAGGTGCTTCTTTCTTCCTTACCTTAGAGGATCTATGTTTGAGTTGGGCTGTTATGTGAAAAGAGAGTTGTACTTTCAAAATGCCTAAAAAATAGAGGACAAAACTAAGGAGAGAAAATAACAGGACAATTCTTGTAAAAGCTAAGTATTTCTTTCTTTTTTTTTATTTTTTTTCATTCAATTGGGTCATCTCTGACTTTCACTTTCTAACATCTTGTAAGTCTTTTCCCTTTCTAAAGAAAAAGAAATAAATGTCTTTTCCCCTCTTTCCTTATATGTTACCCAAGTTGCAACAAATACCAATTGTTTTTCCTTTGGGCTTGGGTGTTTCCCCTGCCAACACGCAATTCATGCAGACCACTCACTAAAACTAAACATACAGGAGAGAAGGTTATAATGGGCTTGAGAAGTAAATGAAAGGGAAAGATCTGTGATGAGGCTAGAGAATGGAACTGAAATGTTCCATCCCCAAAAAGGTCCCAGGCAGCGTTTCATATGTTAGTACGATAGGTACCAAATGCAGTTGCTAGCTCAGATCTTCGTAACTGGTTAACTCTAAATACTGTATCTAAACATCTCTACTTTGGGGATGTGATGTGGGCCAATTTTTAACATGGAAGGCAAGCCTTTATATCTCTGTATGTTTATATATAATGAAAAGTTGTTGGAAGTAATTAAATATCTGGTACACTGATTTAAGCCATCATCAAGGAATGTTATACAGTACATACTGCCCTCAAGAGATGCTCCAAACACTGTGTAGTATTTCAGAGAGTAGGAGAAGAGCAGAAACAGCCCTGCAGGGAGGGGTTTACGGTCTTACTGATTCTGTAGCCTCTGGTGACAAAGCAGGAGAAGTCTGTGACCCTGTAGCTGCCCAGGGTGGTGGTGTCAGGCAGGGCACGCAGCTGAGTCCAGGGACGCACAGTGTTTAATGCCATTGTCAGGCGAGCAGGCAGCCTGGTACTGGGGCCCCAGTCACAAGGGGTGCTTTTGTTCTTACATTAATATTCCCATCTCCTTTTGTGGTGACGACTGATCTAACAAACAGTTTAGATCTCCAGAGGTGGAGCAATATCTCACAGAAGCTTTTGCTTTTGAGTTGTATAAGGAATCTGTTTTTTGAGCAGCACATCATCTGTTTGTGTTTTGGTTTGTTTGTTTTTTTGTTTGTTTACTGTCTTTTTACTTTGGCCCAGTTGCTTTTCTGGGATGGGATGGTAGTAGTATATGAAGTTCGTTATTGAGATTTCTTGCATGCGAGAGAACAATAATAAAAAAAAAAAGTGAGAAAGAAAGAGATGGGGGGAAGCCTTGAGTTTGGTGTTGTCGTTGGGGTCAGGCTTTCATCCATGGAGTATGTCACCTTACAAATACATATATAATAGAATAGCTTTTATTTATATCCTTGGCAGATAGAACCTAAAAATGCATAATTATACACCACAAATGCTTATAGAAATGGGTGATAGTAGATTTCTCTGATGGCCTTATGGCCTTATTCCTGAATTCTGAAGTGGCTGCCATGTATAAAGATATCAGTGCTATCTTGGGACATAGACCTTATTTGAGGCAATGTTCAGAAGGAAAAAGATTTTTTTTTTTTTTTTTTTTTTGTGGTGGGGGCTGGGAGAGCTTTGGAATAACTTCCCCTAGATTTATTTTCCCCTATAAGCTAAGATAGCAAAATTGTTCCTATTGTCACCTCTTGTTCAAGGGGATTACTCCTCACAATCAAACTTATTTTTGCACATTACCATACTTTACAGATTTCAGTGAGGTATCTGCAGCTTTTAGTGCATAATAATAAAAAGCTGGCTGCTCTGGCAGCCCTCACCCCGGCTGTTATTAATACAAGTATTGAATTATATAACACCCCAGCATAGCATATTTTTTTCTATCTTGGGGAAACAGAGTCACAAAAAGCAGCAGTGACTTATCCAGTTTCATGTTCTGAGTCAATATTGAAGCAGGCAGCAGAATACAAATCCTTATTTAAATCCTAAATTTAATAAATCACACGTTTTTCCTGCAGGCAGTAATAGGAACCAGGAGCTGTGCTGTAACCATTAGACAATGCTCTGTCAATGCAACATCCAGATGCTGCTGTGGGAGGGATGGCAGATTTCACATGGAATTACAAGGAGCGTAAAGAGCAATGCATGCAAGGAGCAAGAGAGATTGTCTTTTTATCTCAACATTTATGGCAGGTTGATCATGCCAGTCCAGAGGCCTGTTTTGTGCTGGGCACCTTTAGTGTTTTACCTCTACTTGTTTTGTGTGCGTAGAGAAATAGAGCATCACTTTAGCTCCCCACAAGTCCCATCTTCCTTCCAGCTTCAATATCCTTCCCATCCAAATACGCAGCCACTGCGGTGTCTTAGACAAACTCTGCCTGTTTTCTCATCAGCATAATCTTAGCTGAGGGGTCAGCTGGCCGACCAGCTTTGCTTTAAAGTGAGTGTTTTGTTAACATCTAACTAATGAGCAAGACAAAGGCCATGTATCTTTGTTGCACTTTAGCGTAATAAATGGCAGCATGTGCTAATGGGATGAGAAGGGAGGTAATGCTGGTAGGATGGGAGCCAAGGTCAGCCTTGGCCTGAGCTGCAGGTTAATTGCCAGGGCCGCCTACGACCTTCTGGTTCCTGCCCCTTGCCTGGGGAAGTGGAGGGTAGGGAGAAGGCAGGAGCAGCAACTGGCTAATCACTGCCTCCTCTCCCAACTGCTCTTTCCTCTTCCAAAGGGAAACCGAGAGGAGGAAAGGGGGGAACCAAGCCAGTTAGGCAAGACTGGCAGGGAAGGGAAAACAAGAGCAGCTGCAGAAAGATCTGCCTTGTGGGAGGAGGAAGCAGGAAGCAAAGGGAGAGGGACCTGGAGAAGGACCTGAAAAATGCAGTTGGCAGAGATGTGCATGGAGAGGGAGGATTAATAGACCAATGGGACTGACAGGGGCACTGATGGAGTTGGAAGATCTTGTCTGCTGTGCATCACATATGTAATTTGCATGTATAAATCACAGACAGCTTTCCTAGGCTTTATGCTGAGAAAGGCAGGAGCAAGTACAGCTCATGCTAGAGAAATGTTGATGGGACCCATGGTTTAATACAAAGCTATTAATGCTGAAGATTATAATTTGGTAGCAGATCTAAATGGCTTCTTTACTTACAGGGTAGACCATGTATGTGTCAGTAGTTAACGGGTACCTACCGAGCCTGTTTGTGGAGGACCATCAGCATTAAATGAGGTAGATTCACCTTTTGATTTCTACTCAGAGAATCTTTTACCACAGGACCAAAGAGATAGAAAGATATCACATTAGTTGTGTGTCCCCATGCTGGCCTCGTCGCACATTGGTATAAATGGAGGCAGAAAGAGCCTGACAGTGGTGTATATTTTTCCCATATAACTTGCTTTCTCTGACAGTGCCAGGGTGTGTGTGTGTGTGTGTGTATATATACACATATTTGTATATATAGGACTTTGCCTTTTGATGTGTGTTGATTGGTGGTGTCATCATGAGAGATCAGTTATTGTAATGCAAACAAATGGCTTACATATACAAGGAGCAAACCTTACATTTCCATGAGCTGAGAGAAAGAGATTTTGCAGATGCAGTTGCTATCTCTGAATTTCAGCATTGCTGTTTAGCCAGGAACATGGTTTCTTACGCTGCAGACAGCAACACACGAGGCAGACAACTCCCCCATCCCCATCTTGCTGTTGGCATCAGATGGAGCTGCAAGTGAAGTCACAAAGTGCAAAATGTGCTAGGAACAGTGGCTTACACGGGAGAACACACGGGACTGGAGAATGACCGAGGAGGAGAAAAACAAGGGAAACTGCAGCCTTTTATTTGCTTAATCACATCTCTTCCGTTGCGAGGAGCAAGAACTTCAGGGCAGGATGGCCCCATGCGTTGCGTCGGGAGCGCACCCGGCACCCTGCGCGTCCCGGCAGCCGCGGGCGCGGCTCCTGCCAGGCCGGGGCTGGTCCCTTTAAGAAAGCGCATCCCGGGAGCAGGGGCCGGCCCTGCCTCCCGCAGCCCGCGGCGCCGGGCCGGGCTGCGCAATGGGAAGCGGCTCCCGGGCCGGGTGTCCGGGAGGGCGCGCGCAGCGGCAGCGGCAGCCGCGGCCCCGCTCGCTCGGCGGCAGCAGCAGCAGCGGCGGCAGCAGCAGCAGCAGCAGCGCGAGGAGCGGCGCTCCTGCCCGGCGCCCGCGCGCGGGATGGACGTTCCTGAGTGCTGAGCTCAGCGGCTCGGAAACGCGGCTAGAAAAATACACAGCTGGGTCTTGAGATCGGTAAGTCAAGCTAAAGTCACATCCTCCTCCTTTGCGCTGCAGTTTTCCAGTCTCTTCGTGATTTTTTTTTCTTTTTGCTTTTCTTTTTCTTTTGCTTTCTTCTCAGTAGAGCAGCTAGGGAAACATGGAGGCAAAATAAACGTGCAAAAAAATCTTGAGTGTTTGTGAGCGGCCGCGCTCACGGTTTAAAGTCCTTTCTCCACGTTGACGTTTGGCTGCCGGAGTTGGGAAGGGGAAACCGGCAAGTGGTTTTGCACGCGGGGGAAAGAAAACTGCTAAGAGCTGCAGATGGCTTTTCTAGTGAAGATGATTCAAGAGGGAGATTTGAAAGGAAAAAAAAAATAGCCTGTCCCAAAGCTTGAAACGATTTGTCATTCACTTTTGCAGAGTGAAAGCAACACCCTCGCCACACAGTTTTAAAGGCCAGTCCGATGGGTGCCCCGGCCGCACAGTGGCAGGAGGCAGCCAGGCGGGTGCCGAGGCACCCGGTGGCTTTCCCAGGTAGCCGAGTGGCCGGTGCCAAACGCGCTGCCGGGATCGGCTCCCCGCGCGCCCGTGGCACCGAGCTGCGGCGGCTGCCGCTCTCCGCGCGGCGGCCAGGGGGCGCCCTTGCCGCGTGCGGCCTCGCGGAGCCCGGCGGCCGGCGGAGAAAGAAACCGCTTGGAAAACTCGGGCAGAAAACACGGGTCGCGTGTGCGGAACGCTGCAGGGCAAGCGGGGTGCGTTGTGCTATTTCGTGGGGTTTTCTCTTTTTCTTTCTCTCCTCTTTTTTTTTTTTTTTCTCTAATCTAAAGGCACAGAAGGTGGATTGGTCTGAATTATAAAGCAAGCCATAAATTCTGTTGCTTGGCTCAGGCTCTAATTAGAAACTGGAGCTCCGTTATGATCCTGTTATCTTTCCTGGAATGTGTTTTACGCGTGGGGTCAGCCTGGAGAAAGGAAGGGAGGGAAAGTGCAGGCTCTCCTGACAGAAACATTACTTCAGTAATGGTGTGGGAGAAAAGGAAGAACTATCACTCAGTGTTAATCAGTGTGTTGGTTGGAGTTAGGAGTCTGAGATGGAAATACATCTTTTGTATCCAGCCTAGAAGTGCTGTGGAGGCTGGAGATCTATAAACTGAATAAGGGGACCCATAAACTGATGTCGTTGAAGCCGCTGGCAGAAGGGAGGGGGTGGATCTGGGTAGGGGACACAGATTGCTTGGTTAAAATCTCTGTTCTGCTGCTGGGCCAGGAGGCTTGGTGACTGTGCCATGTGCTACTCATTTATAAACAAGAACGACAGGACACAGGCCTTACATCTCAGTGTATACACTTACATATGCATACCCAGGCGCATACAATAACATTTTGCTGCAATAACATCTTGGAGTCAGAATCTGGGGACTCCTTGAGTGAAAGACATAGAGGAATAAAGGTGTTATTTTAATGAATACAATGTCAGAGTAGAGAAAATCAGAGCTGTTAAGTTGCTGTCCGCTATCACAATTATTAGGATTAAGTATTTCTGCTCCAGCCTATGGCCTTGATTGTGCCTTCGACAGCAAGAGGTGTCTGTCTGCTTTCGTTCCTCTTGCTTGGAAGTCACTTGCAGCAGAGCGGAAAGATTTGCAGGTTTTGAGCCCTTCATGTGGGGCGGGCTGGGCAAGGCAGCTTAGAAGCTAGTGACCAGTGGAACCCAGTTGTTCAGACTCCCAAATATTGCGCCGCATTGCAGAGTTTAGATGCCTACTGCACGTGCTGAATCAGTGCAGCGTATGAGCAGCTAGTTGGATGTCTAATTGCAACTTCAGTAACTTAGCGAAGATTTTTTTTCTTCTTCGCTCTCCTACAACAGGCTACTTCCCCAGGGGTTGAGTATCCCCAGGCAACAGGAGATACTCAGCTCTCCCTCTTGTGCTGTGTAGGACATGTCAAGCTCCTGGGCAGGACAGCAAATTCACTGAGACTGCAGATAGAGATGTCAGACATCCTGAGAAACATTCACACCTAGCAGGTGCTTTTCTTGGTAGGAGGCTAATTTCTTTACTGAGAATATTTTTTTTCCATGGTCACTGATGTTCAGTTAAGCTGTTACCACCTGCATCTTTCACCGTATTCAGTAACGGTACTCATTCTAATACAGTACCCAAAGTGGTTTCAGCTCACCTGAGTTTCCTACTTGCCTATGGTGTAAATAAAAGCATTTGTGTTAATACAGAAAAGCGGTGAAGTTTGTTATGGCTGATCCTCTTTTTACTGTTCTGTTGAGAAATCCACTTTGGGCTGCCCACTTTTACTCCTAAATGCTTTTTTGGGAGTTACTTTCCAGCTCAGAGTCCACAGTGTAAGTGTGTCAGGAGCTGATGCGGTAGTAAGACAGTTCAACTGCAGAGTCTCCAGCGCATTAGCTTAATGTGGCATATGGGTGCGATATTAAAATGGGATGAAATCCCTCACCTGTCTCTGTGCTCAGTTAAAGGAGCAGTGGTTCCTTGGGTAGCATTTTTCATTACCAAGAGGGTTGTTCTTTCTAATCTTCAGTAGATCCTTCCAGCTTTGGCAGCGGTCGGCATTCCCTGCCTGCCCCTGGAATGCTTAACCACTCTGTGCTTACGTTGACAGCAGCTCTCCTGGGTGAGTCTGACCAGAGCAAGCCTTGTGGTTACTCGTCACGTTATCGACAGGTCAGTACCTAATAGTCCTAGGCTTGGGCTGACTTACCTGTCTGTTTTACGGGTCTTTAGGTTCTTGTTCTTAACTGAGAATCAAGCACCTTATCAGGGCCTATTGAATGAAGCTTATGGTAAAATCCCTTCCCTAAGATGTCTTCTAGTTTCAGGTAGTGCAGGATGTTGCCACAGGTTGTTGCTGTGATACTCATGGAGCTGGTCTTGCTCTAAGTTGTTAGTAAAGTCTCTTTCTGCTTTATATACCAGAAGCAGGCTCCCAATTCCTCAGTTTCACTTAGAAGGTTCACTGTGCTGATATCAAAGAATGAGGTAGGCTAGTGTGCTAACAGATTTGATAGACCATTTTTAACTGCACAGTATTAGAGGGAGGGATTAGCAGGATTTATTGGACTGTCTTTACTTTTGACAATCACTTGAAATGTCACCTTTTCCATCACATGGGATATTTTTTGGACTGTAAGTGGAGGCCTTGCAAGTCATTGCCCTGTGCAGCATCAAAAAATGACCTGCAGACAAGGTGAAGTGAAGGAAATAAGACAGAATGGGTATGAAGATGGAAATGGAAAGGAATTATTGCAGGAATGTGTTCCCCAGAGAATAGTTTAAGTGGAGTGGATACCCATATGCAGCTAGTCCTGACTCTTCCAGACAGACTACGCTAGATCTGCCTGTGTTTGTGTGCATGAGCATCCTCTAAGGAATTCATTTATTTCCCCTCTTCACATTGCATAGCTGTTATCTTGTGGCTAAGACAGTTGATGACTGAGCTGTTTCTTTGTTTTATCTGTATTTCCAAAGGTGTTCTTAATATGGTTCCTTAGAATCTTTGAAAAACTTCAATCTGTGTGACCATTATTGAGAATATTACTTCTTAAATGTCAAAATAACGAACCGAAGTCTTTCAAAAACTTTTAGGCTCTCTACCAGTTAATTACACTTACAAAACCCTGATAGTGGCCTGACGTGTCATTAAATAATCACATTTAAATACTGCAGTGACCTTGCCAGCCAGTAAATCAAAGACACTGCAGAATTCCTTTTGTCCTCTTTGCTGCTCTGTGAAAGCCTTCCTAAATAGTCTTCTATGTACTTAGCCAAAGTGTGTATAATGGTGATATGTTTTAGAACATGAAGTAGCAAAGTGAGGGAGGAATTTCTAAACCCCAAGGGCACCAATAAGGATCCTGCTGAGTCCTCTTCCTTTTTGTTAATCGGATAGTTTCCAGAGACCAAAGGTTATAAAAGTTCCACTTGAGAAGAAAAAAAGATGAAGTGGTAGTTGTACCTTAGATTTTGTCAAATTGTCCTTTTTGTTGTTTTTAAGTGATTTCCAGCAGAAGTGGTGACTTAAAGCAAGGCATATAGTCACAGGAAGAGAGTGATGAAAATAGAGGTGCAGTCTACAGAAGGCATTTCAAATGGAGATTCTTAATTCTCAAGTCCTTTGTCTAGATAATTTTTCTGCTGTTTCCTGCTTTCATGCATCCCTGTTCCTGAGATCCTTGGTAGGGTGAGAGAGAAGGGCAATGACACAAGGTCCCTTATGACTCATCCCTTATGCTGTGTTGTGTAAAATGCAGTATTCATGTACAGCAGGTAGGCCAAGGCCAGCACTCTGTGCCCCGGCCCTTCCCAGTTCTTTTCTCCTCTCTTAACTGAGTATTCTGTGGTTCAGCCAATATGATAGGTAAGTCAGATTGTGTGTCTTTTTCCTATTTCTAAATGTATCAGGACCTGTAACTTCACCTACTTCTGTCTATTAACAGGCATGATTATGTAGCTGTGTTTATTTTGAAATCCACTGAAAGTACATGGAGAAACACTGTAATTTCAGTCCTTTAAGAGAATCTTTTTCAGCAGCTGGTGAAACCCAAGCTCATGCCAGATGAAAAACTCTTGTGTTATCATTTTCAGTTAATTAAAAAAATAAACCCCAAATCCCTTACAGAGGCAGTTTTTATAAATACCGTATGTGCGCATACACTAGTACTTCACTTTTGTATTGATTGCTTATAACTTTGAGGGCAGTCTGGGCACAATCATATATTTTCAGGTACAAGACTGAAGGCACAAAAATTTTGAAGATCTTTTTGTTTGTTTTTTAAAGTGTATCTTAGTATAGCTGGAGCACCCCAAAATAAATATCTCAGTGTTTGCATAAAAATGGTGAATTTGAGGGGAGAAAGGAAGAAAACATTCTAAAGACTCAATTATATCCAGTGGTAGGCAAACAAAACATTTTTCTAGCAACTGGATACTTTAATAAAATGAACAGTGACCTGATTAAATGTGCCAAATTTGGGTGTGCTAAAAGGCAGGAAGCCGATTCCCTTGAATGGAAGGGCACTGTGGAGCAGGGGCCAAGCTGCCTTTCTGGGCACACACGGTGATCTGTAAAGCACAGATCCCTGTAAGCTGATGGACTGTCACCTTTTGGTGACCCAGAACAGCTTCACCAGTGAGCTGGGTTCATTCAGCTTTCATCTGAAGGAGGTAGAGCTAATCCAGCTCTGGTGAAAGGTGCTGAACTGGCAGCCTTGGAAGATCATGGTCCCTTTGTGCAGCCACAGAGCAAGTGGTGCTTTGGCCAGTGGTTGAGGCAGCTTCCTCAGGGCTACTCACTAGCTGTGTGTCGTGGTCCCACGAGGGGATCAAAAATGACCTGGAGGCTCTTCAGTAACCTGTTCAGGTCCAGCTAGGGACCTTGTGGTCTCTTTTTTTCCCCAAATGATATATAACAGCATGGCATATTGACTCAGTAATCAGGGCAACCTTGACCAGTTCATTTCATGGGAACAGCTGGGACTGTTTTTTGTTTGTCATCTGGATAACAACATGGATATGGATTCAGCGTAGCGACCTGCCGCAAGGAGACACTGCATCCCATTATCAGACCTCTGAATCATTCTGCTTCCAAATGTGTTTTTTTGGTACTCTCTTTGCATCATGCAGATCCTGCCTTCCTAGGGTCTACCTTCTTTGCCTGGACCAAAACAAACAAAAAACAAACAAACAAACAAAAAAAAGAAAATGGAAACACAAGCAGCTGCTCTCTGGAAAGTCCTATGGGTGCATTAAGCTCATCTATGAGTCAAAGACGATGAACTTCAGCTATTTTCTTTCAGGCTTGAATGTGGCCTAGTGGCATTACGTACAATAGCAGAATAGGATTTGTGGTAAAACCTAGAAGAATGAGCGATAGCTTTGGCACAGACTAAACTTTTTGTCAAGATATATTTAAAAAATTTAAACCTGTTTTTAAATATTTTAAACATGCAAACTTTGCGTTTGCGCATGTATCTATGTCTGGTTTCCTTTTTAAGCTGAACTTTGAACAATAATTTTCCGTAAATATTTTTTCCAGTATAATGATCATTTTTTTGCACTTAGAATGTTTATTAATAAAAACATATGCTTGTATTGGAACCTGTGTTTTTACATTCTGTGCTGGTTGCTCTTTAGTTGTGCTTTGCTCAGCTTCTTGCGTGAAACGTGACCAGGTAGTTCCAGCTTCCTAGTTCTTGTTCATTCACTTACAATTCATTCAATGCCAAACAGAGCACAGTGTTTGGTTGGAAGCTCCTTAGGGATTTATTTAAATTGTGCTATTATTGTTATAATATAATATGTGCTATTATTATTATAATACCCAAAACAAATAGTAAGTTCTAGAGATGTTAGGCTTTAGTCAATAATATTGCGTTTTTGACAGCTAATCTGTCTCACATTTTGTGTTCCTGGCTGGTGAAATTAAAATAAAAAATCAGAATGTCCTCTAGCCAAAATCATTTATCTTTTCAAGCAACTTTAATTATCTAGAAAGAAGACAACTTCTTTAACTTGGAGCTCAGGAATATATAGAGAGCTGAGAAGGTGGCTGTCAGGATTTGGAGACTTCCACTGCTGCTTGCTGATTTGACTGTCCTCATATCCCAATGCCCAGACGGTCAAAACAGCTCAGAGTTACATTTTTATGTTCTCAGTCTTTATAGTGTGAGAGGTCCAAATGACATGAGTGATCAGGTTTATAGTGTGAAAAAATACTTATGAAAATAGAGCTCCTCATCCCTAGGCAATAACTGAACTCTCTTGAAAGTCTTGCCTTTCTTCTTAGTCAGTGATTGAAAGGAATCCTTCCACAATTCAGAAAGGGGTGCTGAGACATATCTGTCTTAATCAACATAGGGTGCTGTGAAATGCTTTAAGGTAAAACAATTTTTATGCCTTTACATGTTGCCACCTTAATTTCGGGTGAAAACAGAGCAAATGTCATTAATTCTGGAGTTCTGGTATGGGTTACTTGCAATGTAGCTGTCTTTTTGATCTGAACTTTGAGTTACTGGTTCCCATTGTTGGTTTTTTTTTTTTTGTGTGTGTGTGTGTCTCTCTAAAGTGTATGTATTCTCAGCATTTTTTCCATTATCTCAATTATCTGTAGGAAATATCAAATATTTTCATTATCTCATATATCTCAATTATCTGTTGGAAATACTCTGCTTCTGTACTGGCTTTTCCTTCTAAATTTGCAAACCACAATAATTCTAAAATATGCTGGAGACTAGTGCATCATTCTCAGCACTTGAGTTCTTGCAGAACAGCAGCAGTTGCATGGACCTGTTCAGGTACTAAATAGCTCCGACAACGCTGTCTCTGAAGACCACTTCATATGGGCTACAGCTGAAAAACCATAGGAACAAACAGGCAGCACCAGAGGAACTTTCTGTGTTTAAAATCTTGTTTTCTGCTTCCTCAGGTGCAGGGCATCAGATCTGATAAGCAGGTTTTGGTATCTGTGGGCAGGATTAGATAATCGACCGTTCTCAGCTAGACAACAGCATGTGGTAAACACCTTGTATGTGAAATTATATTTGAATAAATAATGCTATATGTACATATATAGCTAAGGCTGATCATTTTGGAGGGTCATATGTGGATTTGATTCTTCACATGGCTGTGCGTGTAGATGGGGTATACATGAAGTTATCATGCTACTTGGTTTATTGAGCCCCTTATCCCAGTGTCTGAAACTGTGATTTGTTATGCTGCGATATGATCCAAAATAGAACCACAGCTCACTGTAGCGGGTTCTTTCAATCCCCTGGGAATGTTTGTCTGGCTTAAATGCATGAAACTGAAATGTGTAATACAGAGCTGCAGATTATAGATCAACGTTGACTCCATTTGTGGGAATGAATGAATACCTCATGTTTGATGTGCTATGGGAGAGTTCACAGATGACTTCTTATATTACAGTTCTATATTTTTCATGCAGTTTCAGCTTTGTGTGTTTTGGTTTTTCTTCTGTAGGTAGACCAGGCTGGCATTACCCTGGGTTTTTCAACATAGAGTATAAAAAGATTTCTCCTTGTTGATTCTTTCATGGTTTCAGGCATCTCTTTTCAGTGAAGTTTCAGGCAAGTCTGGAAGAATATTGATGATTGTTTCTATACCTATCTGCAGATTTCATAGTTAGAAGATTTCTTTGTTCAACTGGGATTCTTTCTGAATGACTTCCAGTTTTAAGTGCCTCACTTATCTACCTCCTCTTATAGTTCCTTTCATAACTGTAACCTAGAAGCAAGTGTGTGAAGATTCTTTCACGGGTTAGTCTGAGAGTTGCGTGATGGGGGCTGCTGGTGGTGCTGAGGGGGGCTCACCTCTACACTGTGAGAGAGTTTGGGATTTACAGGTGGTCACAGTTATATAGAACTTTATTTCTGATTCAGTTGGTCTTTATGATCCGAACTTTTTACCTGAACATACTGAATTCCCTGGAGGTTAATAAATCCCGTTTCAGAAAACATAATTTGCTTAATAAATAAAGCAGACTTGTCCTTGTACTAACTGTCTTGCTTATATTTTTGTTCTGTTGCGCTTCATTTCTGGATATTTTTTTTTTCTTTTTGTTCTGTTTTGGCTTGGCTGAGGATGATGTATATGAGTGGAGGAGACCCCCTGAGTCACTGAGCACAAACTCTCTGTAATTGCAGGCAATTATGTTGCAGGATTCCTTTCATAAATTTATCAGTCTCCATCTCAAAATTAAATGACTTTTGCTTCTGTTGTTTCCTCCTGGGAAGCTATTCAAGAACCTACTTCTTCTGATATTTAGAAATCTGCTCCTAATTTCCAAGATGAATTTGTTCATTGCCCGTTCATGCCCGTTTGGTTCTGTGCCAGTATTGGCCTCTAGCTTTTTAATAATTCTTCTCCTCTCTTACAGTCCTCCTGTGATCAGAGACCATCCTTGACTTTTCCTTCCATCTCTGCCCTTTCTAAATAGGGAACATAACTAAAACTGTGCCTATCCTAAAAAAGCAGTGTGCTTTTTTTTAGCAGTGTCACCAGGCCTTCAGTTGTTAAATTCGTTAGTTTTGGGAGCTTTTTGGTCTTTCTGGTTCTCAGATGGACAGAAGCAAGGAAAGGTTTTCACCTTTTACCAGATAGAGAACATGTCTAAACTTCTGGTAACTGTAGAGTCAGGAAGATGAGGTGGGGAGGAGAGGACAGGGTCCTACGTGCTTTTGCCTCTCTCAAAGAGGCATTGGGGATTTTGTGGAGAAGAACTTGCATCTGAGGATACTTGTGTTTGGGACAGGCAAAGGCATTGGTCCAGTTCTTCTATCCTTTTCAGCTCTCATCCTGCTGTAAAAATCTGTTTGAAATGAACCAGCTGATAAAACTTTTGGAGGGAATGCAGATCGCAAACGAGACTTTGAGGGCAACCTTCCAGCCGTTTCCACAGAAGGAATGAGGCAAGTGCCTCCCAGAGCCCCAGATGAATGCCTGGAATCTTGCTCCTTTGGAGCACACGGAGAGTCCCTGAGAAGAGCAGGGAGCGCTGGGGCTGCCGGAGAGCAGTGCAGTGGGAACCTCCTGCCGTCAGGATCCCACGCTGCGCGCGAGGGGTAGGCGTGGAGGGGAGAGGGGGAGCGAGGCCGCTGTGGTTTGCTGTGACCTTGCTGCGTTCCCATGCAGCCTCCCTGGCCGGCTGCTGGGCAGTTCGTCTCGATCCATGGCATCTTTTACAAGATCCCTCAAACGCTCTAAAACTCCATAGGAAAGTGCAGCAAGCTTCTGTATTACTGAGCTTGAAATGATATGATTGGGGCTAGATGTCTCTTACAAAAGAACTACTTTTTATTTAACAAGGAAGAGAATGTATGTCAAAACCAGGATATTTTTCAGGAATGTACCAGTGTCAGTCTGAATCTTTGAGGTCCAGTATGGAGTTTTGGAACAGCAGGACAAAAGATGTCCTGCTTTTTGGGATAGAGGTCCCTTTTTGGGAAAGCAGGACAAAAGATGACAAAAGACAAAAGAGCAAGAGACAAAACGCAGTATCTAATTATTGTATTATGGCACATGCTAGGTAAGTGGGAGCATTGTGAGACATCTTGCTGAATCTGTGATACTAAGATAAATATGCCAGTTATGAGCCCCCCTGAATTTGGTGTCTGTCTGTCTTTGTTGAGTGATTTTTTTTTGATTAACAAAGAAATTTTAAAAACACTCCTTCTTTTCCTGATGCAAAGATGGGAAAACATTTCTCACTGTATTCTATGCAGAGCAATTGCATTCCAGGAGAAAGATGTTGCAATGAGTTTTTTAAAATTCAGGAGGACTGTATGTAACTAGGAAAGCTCTACCCAAGCCATTTCCTTTTATGCCCTGTTTGATTATCTCTGATAAGAAGTATGCATACAACAACTATGGCAGCTTGTTGCATTGTGGACTGTTTTATATTCCTTCTCTGGCAAAAGTTTTCCAAGCGAGATAGCTCTGGAACGCACCTGGTATAAAGTTGGCTAGGACTGTTGCAGAAGAATATTAGTTGTCATTTAATTTTTTTTTTTTTAGTAGACATCTTTTAACAGTTTAATCACTCACTGCCTGAGGTGCTGATTCCCTGGTGATGGTAAATACATTTACAATTGGTTTTGTTTGACCATAGGTGAAGAATCAGAATCTAGGGATACTGCTCCAGCATACCTTTGTGTTGTCAGACTACATGCCCTTGTGGTCAGTCCTTGGGTCTTTATTTATAAAATATGAATGGTAGAGATCAGCCCTACTTCTGTATGAAAAGAAGCCAGCTGGAAATGTTTCAACTCTTTTCGGCTCGGAGGGTGTATTTATGCTCTGATTGTATTTTATGATGGTCTGCAAAGATGGAGAAGTGACATTAATTGTACTGTTGTCCTATTCCCATACCCCGGTTCCTTCATCGAAAACGTGTGACAAGTTCAAGAGCAGGATGCTGGGCGGCTTCCTGAGCTGCCCTGAGCCTCCTCCCTCGGAGGTAACGAAGGTTTCATGGAGCCCGTCTGTTTGTGTGAATCAGCCTGGGAGCCACCGCGCGGCCGCTTGGAGGCTGCGTGCAGGCAAAGGAGCCCAGAGGAGCTCTCTGGGACAGGAAAGGAAGCGGATGGTCCCTGTGCTGTTGGTGGTTGGTACTCATGGTACCTCAGGAGGCAGGAGTTAGACTGCCCACTCAAATGTGGCTTCCTGGGGACTCTAATCAAACATCAATAAACACTCCTTTGCTGTTCTCAACTTTTGGCTCCTTACTTGTTGCAAGGAAACCAAAGAGGGTCAGGACAAGCAGAGATTGTTCTTTGATTCCTGCTGGAGCTTGTTGGAGTTGCTGGGTCAGGATTAGTTGTACTTTCTCCCTCCAGAATCCTGGGGAGCGGATTCATGTAGGACAGGCAGGGCCAGAAATAAATGTACTTTTAAAAGGCAATGTCCATAGAAGGAAACAAATTGCTGGATCCAATTTCCTGGAACCAGAAAATTCCTTGCCTGGCTGTTACGTTCTGCCCCCCAGGCAAGTGTGATATTGAGCGCACTGAAGAGACTGGAGCTTTGAGGGCCTGGTGCAGGGTATTACTCTTGCGTTTGTTTTCTCAGTAGATTGCACACACCTGGGATAGATGCCGTGAGCTCACTGCACATGGCACAGGGGGCATGCAGTGCTCGGCATTGTCCAGGGATCATGGTTATCGTTCACCCAGAAGGCCAAAGCAAGTGACCAAAATTTCCAAGGTGGCAACACTTCAAGAAGAAAAGGCATTCCTGAAATCACCTGGGTATATGGCATCCCAATGCTGGAAGAGAGGGGAGAATCAAAGCAATGTGGTAGGTGATCTAAGCAATGATAGGTAGGATGTGTAGTCTGGTATGAGCAGAAAGCAACTATATCAAATATATTTTAATTGAAGAGATCCTTGTATAATGGAGCTCCTGCTTTTATTTATGTTGCTGTGACGTAACCTGAACAAGAACCTTGTGTTTTGTTTTTTAAAATAGCAGCGTCTCCATTCACCAAATCAAGATTTAGTGGTTAAAATTGAACAGCCAGTTAAATAAGCAGAACTGTGTATTATGAAAGTTTCATTGTTAGAGAGGCTTTCGGTTACAATGATGTTTATAATAGTGCCGGTTTTAGATTGGCTTATTTGGCTGTGTGATATTAGCAGGCATTGTGTGCTTGAGATTCATTCATGGCAGTTTTGTGCTTAGCTGGCTGCTTGGTCCGGCCTGACGTGCTTCCTGCTAAATACGCAGAGACATTTAATGTGTCCTAACGCAGGAGGCAATTTTGCCCTTCCTGGTACAGCTGGTAGTGCTAAGTCTGGAGGCAAGTGAAGTCAGGTGCAGTTGTTATCAGGTGTGGAGGGAGGGAAAATCGTGGTGAATTTTATGAAAGACTTTCATGTCTTATGAAAGACCTACATGTGTGGTTTCAAAATGATTCCTCTGAAA
>JAVCKT010024330.1:0-21642 GCA_032273925.1 Rhynchotus rufescens | reverse complement strand
CCTGAGCTAAATCCGGACCGGGGCTGTTTCCTCTGCCGCTCGTGCCGGGCTCTCCTTCCCGAGAGAGCCGCGAGAGCGCCGGGGAGCCGCTCCCGAGCGCTGTAGGGTGACACTGAATTCGCGGGGTGTTTTGTCCCTCCTAGTTGTTGCCATCCGTTGATGCATCCTGGATGTTTTTCGTGAATTAGATGAGTTTTAGCGTGATTGCCGCTCTGTCGGTGCGCGTGGGGCAGTTCGCCTGTTGTGCAGGCGGTGGATGATGGGGATGTGCCCGCCGTTTGCGTTGCAGTTATGGCACAGGAACTGAATCCCTTCTGGAAAAGCTGTCCCTTTTTTTGCCCGTGTTTTCCAGGCTGCTGCTTGTTTAGATACCTGTACCTGTTGTAAACCGCAGAGATCAACACTTGGCATAGCTACGTATATTTCGGTTAGTGTATGTGGAGCTTTCCTTTGTAATGTTACGGAATATGAGTCTTCTTTTGGTTGAGATGTTTTCTCTGAAATCTGCTTTAAATATGATTTTATATTAATTTGCTACCGCTTGAGCTTTTTGAGGCTGAATTTTGGCCCTTTGCCTCTTCTTTTGGCTGACCTGGACCTGGTGTATGTAAAAGGTAGTGGCAGTAATGGGCTGCAGAGGGAATATGCATGGAAAATGGGAAGAGGTGTTTGTCAGCCATCTAGTCGTCTGTCTCTTAAGAAACGTCGATGTGTCAAAGAAAGGAAAATAATACTTGCTCATATCTGTAAACTCCGGGCATGCAAAATGCATGTTTTGTTTTCTGGTTGAAGTAGCAAATACACTGCTGTGTTTTCTAAGTGCAAGAATGACAGCATCTTTTACTTCAAAGAAAGAGGAGTTACTGCTGTGTGATTTTGGTGCTTATAATTTTGGAAACTGCCTCAGACAAACTGGTATCTTTTGGTCACTCTGTTAGTAGCCTTAAATGTCTAAGGGGAGTGTTTGGACCTTCCTGTGAGTTTGGTGTTCTGCAGACTACTAACCTTAAATCAGATCAGATGTAACTGCCTTTCTAGTAGCAAGCTGTGTCTTTTGACACTATTTGGGCTTTGATCTCTAAATTAAATTTCAGAAACTCCAAAAGTGATTAAACCTTTATTTATTTATTCCTCTGAAACCTGTGCTTTAATACACACCTTTGCAGCCTGGGGCAGCTTAAGGATGGCTCCCAATATGACAGCACTAGGAGCAACTTGGTTGTGCCTTTAACAAGAGTTGGAAGAAATACTTTTTTGTCCTTTTCTCAGTAATGCTTTACAGAGAAGGCCTGAGGTGAATGTTTATTAAAGGAGCACATCTGTTTCTCTAAGGCATAAATAAGATCTGAAGGTTACTCAAATGAAACAGAAATCTTGTTGTGTGCTACTAGTAAAAGAGAGCTCCTCTTTGGCAGAAGAAGTTTCCTTAATCTTCAGCTGCAGAGCTGCAGAGACTCTCATGTTAGCTTTCCCAGTCTTTTGAAGGATGTCCAGGTTTTAAATGCAAAGGTTTAGAAGGGTTTGAGTAAAGTTGTCCTAATACAGCTCTATCAGCGACTGCTTTTGGTTCTCTGTGGAGTTCTGTGGGGAAAAGGAGTGAAACTTGTTGATTTTTTTTTCCAGTTGTTCTCCCTCCTCCTGTAGAAACATGTGTGAAGAAATCTTTGGGACTTTTCATACAGTATTAATAAGAAAACTGTTGCCATCCCCTTTCCTGCCTCCTGTTTAGGTGCCGTTTGCCTCGCCCAGCTGCGAGGCGACAGTGACACCTTCCCTGTGAAACGGGGTCCCCTCGCAGGAGTGTCGGTGCCCAGCTCCTGCACTTCCAGCTGGCCAGGTCGCTGCTGGGAGCGAGGCCTTTATATGTAATAAACTTGAACCATTTTCCTCCTGCTTGTTTGATTCCTCTCTGCGTTGCGATAAGGGGCTATTCGGGAGTTTGTAGCTGCCTTGTGCATACCTTGATTTCTGACACAGGGTATGCCAGATCCCGTTGGGGGGTGGTAGCTGTTTAATTAAAATAGATATTTAATTTTCTTTCCTGAACTTGCTCAACTACGTTTTATCCTTATGAAGGATATTAGACCAGTGTTTTCTGGCACCTGAGTTCTCGTGGCTTCCAAAGATGCGGAAATATTTTTTGGCATCAGTGGGTACCTTAACTGGCTTTGTGTTAGGAGGAAGAAAAACAAGAAAAAGTGGTTACTTAATCCCGACCTTGGCTGCTGAGCTGGGAATGCTGATGGGTTGGCATACGTTTCCCGACGAAGAACCACCGAGTTGGTGGTTGGTGGAGAGTTCTGTGACTTCTGTGCTGGTTTGGTGGTAGAGACTGGATTGAGACCAACCAGCTCTTATCCTTCAGGCCACTAAAACTCCTGCTTTGGGGCTTTTGGTCTGCTTGCTTTGTTTTTTTCTGCCTTTTTTTTTTTTTTGTGGCTATTGCCAGTGAGCTCTCTTTCAAAAAAAAAATGCTGGATGTAACTTCTAAAATTAAAAAAAAAGTGTCAAAATATTTTTGCCACTCCTAATAGTTTTCATGTGACATGTAACTTAGTATAATATAAAATGATTCAGCGCTGCTAGAGGACAGAGGCCCAATGTGCGTGGCAGCCTGTGCTCGTGCTCCCTTCGGACTTTGCAGGGGAGACTGCTGTATTTCACTGCTGGTCATGAGACCTTAAATCCTAGCGTGCGCCTCAGACTGAGAAGAAGTGGGTGCTGTTAATCCTGCGTGCTGGGTTCCCTCCTGGGCAGCTCTGGTGCGGAGCTCGGCGCCGGGCGCCTGGGGAAAGGGCAGCTCCCGTGCGGGTGACCTGGGCAGCTCTGCGCACGGGGCTCTGCCTGCTCTCCTGCTTGACTGAGCCGGGCCTGGCCCCTCCTGCTTGTCACCGAGCCCTGTATTGCCTTGTATATTTGTACATTTGGACATTTGGGAGCGTGTTTAGTTTTCATCTCTCTCCTTCACGTGGGCCTCTGCTCATTCAAAAAGCAAACTCCGAGTTGAGGCCGCCCTGCAGTCGTGAGCTGATCCTGTTTGGTCCTTTCGAAGGACACGATGGGTTCAGGGTGTTCTGGAGGCTGCGACGGGCCGTCTCCTTGCCTTTGAAGGTAAAGGAATGTGGAATTTTAATTATACCAACTCCTGAACTTGTTTCTGCATTTCTGAGCAGCACGAGCAGTTGAACTAATGTTTGAACTGCACATGACAGAGCATTCATATTTCTTTTTTTTCCCTGACCCTTGCTTAGCTGTCTCTCAAGACCAGTACTAGGAAAGAATAGAACTCACAAATACCCTTTTGTTGGGTAGACCTGGTGGCAGTGAATATTCACACACTTTTCGAGTGCACTTCGTGTTTCTCCTTTCTCCCACCGTGTTTGTGACTAACGAGAATATGGGAAGACTGGAAAAAGTGTTTCAAGGTCCCCTCTTCTCTGAAGTCCTGCTGTGAAATCGCTTTGAGATATGCCCTGTTCTCCGATGGAAAAGCCCAGTGTTTCTTGCCTGTGTTGTAATACAGCAAGTGCGGAGAAGTTACGAGGAGGAAAAAGGAAAAAGTCATCTTAAGTGCATGGCCTGGTGGGGTTCGTTCTAATAATTGTGTGTGGAATCACTGTTCTGTGCTAGAATGTGAAAATTTATTTTGGAGGATTTGATTGGTATGAACTTGGAGCCATCTAATTGCTAGTAAATTCAAAGGTGTTGCCAAACCCCCAAGTGAGTTCTGATAAAAGCTTGCCATTCGCCTAGAAATCTTGAAGGGAACGACTTAGCTGGAAGCTTAAATAAGCATTATTGGGAGTATTGTCCACCTCATTTTTCCTGCAAAATTATATGTTGTTAACTCTGTGTGGGTTGTGGCATTTAACTGAACTTGGGACAGAGCTGAACCCAGAGGTGCCTCGTGGCCGTGGACAGTGCAGCCCATCGGAGTATGAACAAAGGCAGCGTGGGCTGCGTTATCAGTCGATGCCTGAAATCTGTCTGATAAACGTAGAGAATGTCGCTTCATCAGTGCTGTCCCATCGTGGCTTTTGGGTTTGTCTCTCATCTTGACTCTTCTTTGACTGCAGGTGTTTTTTCCTGTGTATATTTTTTTTCTTACTTCCCCGTGTGTTTTCTTTCTCTCTCTTGCGTGTGTGGAGGCTTCTCGACTCACCACTCTGCGTCCTCTTTGCATGCAATGGCTTGTAAAAATGGTCCTTTGGACAGGTCTCGAAAAGCTTGATTGACACCTGGTAGGTGATGGAATAAGTGGGACAAATTTGCTACAGAAGGTGGGAGCAGATTTCTTCCTTGTGTCGCGTGGCATCCTGAGAGTGGCACATTCTCCCTGTGCTCCTGGAAAGAGGCAGTCCTGGGAGCAGGGTTAAGAATCATTCGGAAGTGGTGCTGTTTGTTGCATGGAGGGAAAAAAAAAAAGACAAAACCGGAGCTGTGCCGCCCTTGTTGCCTTCCCTCATTGCAAGTGAGTGCACTGTGATGGGGAGACCCCTTCTCTTTGCGTTTCTTGGTGTCCTGTTTATTGTGAGAGCTCTGCGTGTGCGAGTCTGTGGGGTGCTTGCCTGCCTGCCCTCGTGGGGGTTGGCCTTGGTCGGGACCCAGAGGGCTGCTGCCCTGTGCTCTGGGTCTCTGCGGGTCTTCAGCAGAGACTTTCAGCTTTTGCATCAGGTTGGCTTTGTTTTGGGAACGGGGAGGTCCTCTGGGGTACTGTTTTCCACTCGGTGTCCTATGCTGCCTCTGCTCCTTCCATTTCCCTCATCAGAGTTATTAACATCAGCTTCTTCCTTGAGAATTGCCCAGCCAGGCACGGGTTTCTGCGTGATGGTGGCATCGCACGACTGGGTTGCACGAGTCCTGCTCGTCTCTTGTTTGGTTTGCTGTCTTGTTCTTACACTGCAGAAGTGAATCTTGCTGTGTATTTGGGAGGTGGATTCAGTGGGGGAAAACCCCCCGAAGATGTGCATCTGTGATAGATTTTGTGAGGAGTTGTTCATACCCGCTGCTGAAAGAGGCAAGGGGAGGGCAAGAGGTTGACTGTGTATGTGCTCCACAGGCTAATCTAAAGCCAGTTGAAGTTGGAGGGAAAAGATCTCCAGACTTGAGTGAATCTGGATCAAGCTTACGGAGGAGGAACATCCCTTGGCTCCATGAGAAACGGGGTTGGACAGGAGGAAGAGTTAGAAAATAAACTTCCTGAGTTGCTCACAGAGCTGGGGTGTTTGTAAAGACTTTGTTAGGCTTTGTTTACTTGTGCAATTATTCCTGATCAGCTCCACGTGTATCCTCCCATTCAGAAATAAACCAAGGAGGAGCAAGAGACTCTTACCCAGCTGGTTAACAAGCTGTCAATGTCCTTCGCCTCAAATTAAATGAGGAGCAACTTTCAAAGGCCGGTTGCTTCTTTCTGTGGTTGTCTGCCTGGCTTAAACGAAATGGGAAACTTTCTGCTTTCCATGGAATGTTTGGGTGTTTTGGGGCAAGGGAGGAAGCAGGCTCATCCCTATGCCCTTGTAACCAACCTCTAGGAATCCATGAGCATTGTGAAATGATTATATATGGGTTATCACACGTGCTCAGCCTCCTCTAGAGGGGAGGATGGATGCAGAAAGAAACAGGATAATATTTTGGTTTTGGTTTTTTTTCTGTTCTCCCCAGTGTACGGAAGGCATAACTGCAGGAACTCAAGTTTGGAAGAATGATGGGGCTGATTTTCGGCGTAGTGAACCAGCTGAAACTCATTCTGTCTTAATTTGCAATCTTCACTCTAGCATTTCCAAAAATGATGCTTGGAGTACAGCGAGGTTTTTTTCCTCCACTAATTTGGATCCGTAGGAGCGTTCTGCATTCTCTGGTGCCGAGTTCATTTCGCCTCTTGCTTTGGACTCTTCGCTTCCCTGTCATTTGTTCACTTTCTTTAGCATGTGTACTGCATGATGAGAGATGAAGTGGGCAGAAATTCAGGTCATCGTCTTTGCAAGATCTTGGCCATCGGCACAAACGTTCCAGTGCTGCTCAACACTCGGTGGAGTGATACCGAAATCCCTTGGAAAGGGAGAAACCTTTAGAGCCCAGTGGAGGGAGGGAAGACCCGGGGCTGTAGCTCGTCCCTTGTGTGAACTGCTTGTGTTCGTTTAATGTGTGCTGTGACCCGACCCCTGTTGCCATCCGCTTGGTCTTGGCTGGAGAGCCAGAGCTGATGGGCAAGGGGTGAGTGTCTACAGCTGGAAGCAGCAGCGTCTTGCTCCTTGGTTGTCCTGGCCTGAATTTATACCGTGTAGCTTCAAGCCCTCAGCTGAGGTGTAGAAATTTGAGGTGGTTGGACTCTTAAAGCAGCTGTGGAGAGAGAGACCTCTTGGAAGAGTGTCATGAACTGCATGAGAAAGCTGGTGACACTGCATCCGTTCAGGTGCGTTAGGTGAAGGATTAGTGGTGCAGAATTCCCTGTGACGTGAATTTGGGATCCATTTGTGCCACCGCTGCAGCGTGCAGCCTCCTCGCTTTTGTCTGTCCCTAACACTGGTTATGTCGTTGTAGCTAATGGGGAGATGCATGGGGAGATGGGGCAAGAGGCTGATCCCTCTGGAAAAACCTGGAGAAGAGCTGCAGTGCTGGGGTGGGAATGAGTGTCCTGGGGGCGGGAGAAAGGGAGGGCTGAAGGGAGCTACTTAAAATAGCGCTGCCACTGAAATTAAATGGATTTTGTTGCTGTTGAATTGCTTAACTGAAGTAATTTTATCTGAGCTTTCTCCTGTCTACCCACTAACAGCGGCTGTAGCCTTGGTAATCGTGTTATTTTCTCCTAGATTAGCATAATGCAACTCTTAAAATTGTGTGAATGGACGGGCCGCAGCGGGAGGCGGGTGCTGCGGGACAGGAGGGAGGAACGGGCAAAGCGACGCCTGGGAGTGTAGGCTCCAGCAAGATGCACGGAGATGGGCCGCAGGAGCTGGGCAGACACAGGGGAACAAGGTGCTTTTTAATGTTAGCCTTCAAAGTGCTTTAGTTAATTGGGGGAAGCTTCACTTTTTTTCCCCATAGAATCATTATGATTGGAAAAGACCTTCAAGATCATCGAGTCCAACCATAAGCCCTTCAACACCAAGGCTGCTAAACCATGTCCCTGGGCGCCTCATCTGCACGTTTCTTAACACCACAGGGACGGCGGCTCCACCACCGCCCTGGGCTGCCCGTTCCAATGCTTCACCACTGTTGCCATGTAGAAATTCATCTGAATATCTGCTAGATAAAACCTTCGTTTTCCATCGATATTCCATCAATATTCAGTAAGCGGCATATGGGCTTGACTGCGTTTTTGCCTCAATCCTTTCATAGCAGGAGGACTTCCCCACTCCAACTGCTTTTAAAGGTGTTGCCACTTCAGGGTGGAGGTAGCGCTCAACAGGATGAAGAAAGATCCTTTTGGCTCGTGAAAATTCCAAGGGGTTCAGGGTGTAGCTAGGTTGCTTGTGGTGTTCTAAAAGAATTAAAAAGTTTAGAGTACAACATTTCTGTAGTTGGGGGCAATTCTTTGTTAGTTTAGATTGGGATGATATTGTTGCCTGATTTTTGATGATTTTTCGCATATTGGCTGTAACCAATAGAGCTGCTCTGTGTAGGTTTACTTCATTTGTCTTGAGTTTGCAGGAGCCTTACTTAAGGACTCATTGTGCTGGACGTTGTAAAACAATATGAAAACTTGATTCTGCTGACTGCTTTAAATGGAGAAGAAAGATGGGGATTACTGATAGTGTTTTCTATATGACCTTAGTATTCTTAACAGCTTGTCATAATTTGAAGAGATCACCTTGTCATAATTTTAAGAGATAATGCATTGAAGGTTTTAAAGGCAGTTGCTACTGCTTGGTAAGAACAATTTGTGAAAGTTATATATATATATTTGATTTTATGTAATCTTTGAGGTACTGGGTTCATTTCTGCAATGAAAGTGGGAGCTGGGAACAGATAGAGCTGCCAACCCTGCTCGCTGCTTCCCTCTTGCAGTGAATGGCTGTCCTCTTTTCCCCTTCTCCCCCTTTAGGGCTGCAGGGTGACAGAGTGAGCGCGGTGATGAGTGGAGAGACCTGCTGCTGAACCTCGTGTCTCGGCTCTGGGGACGACGAGCTGCCCTCTGAAGTGGCTGCCCCAGGAACTGGGTTGTCTTGCAGGAGCAGGTGGGGGAGTTTGGCTGTCCGGAGATGTGGGAGATGCAGATAGGGCTGTGTTTGCAACAAGAGACATAGCAGGAGTTGTCAAAACTTTGGGAAGAGTAAATGGTTTGGGTAGAGTGTGCAGGCAGCACAGCGAAACTTGGAAAAGCTTGGAAGCTTGGGAAAAAAAAAAAAGAAATGAGCGGAAGAATCAGTATTGTCTTTGTTGTGGTGGCGGGAAGGGTTGTTATGTTGTGTGAAGATGAAGAGCCTTTTAAACACGACCTTGTGATTTCGAGTGCACTTCAGTAGCCGTGCCACTTGAGCAGCTCCTGCTGTGCCCGCGTTGCTGGTGCAGCTGTTGGTGTGGTGACACCGTGGCCGTGTCTGTCACCCGACTCAGAGGGCTCTTTTCCGCATGCGGCCTTGGGGCGAGACGACAGAGGTGTCACTTCCCTGCGCGGGCAGCAGCCTGGCGGCTGGACCCCCTAAGCTGGAGGGCGAAGGGCTATATGTGAGACCACCACCACCATAGGTTGTGTTTATCCTTACTACAGAAGGAAATCTCACTGCTTTGCATAGGGTCTCCTCTTAAAGTAGTTGTTAATTTTGTAAGGCACTTGGAGCAACCAGCTGGTAAATGCCCAGACAAGCACTTCCTTGAGCACAGCTGTGCTCACCGGCTGAGCTTGAGAGCGAGTGATATAGTCATGAATTTCTGCTGATGAAATGATACAGAATGGGATCAAGTTCTGCTGAAACTTTGTCGTTAGCTGTGTTCCTAGAAATACACTTTCCCTAGCCACAGAGACCCAAGAATCAGCTTCCAGCAACGTTTACTCGTGTCAGCCTGCTGCTTTCGTCGTGTTTCAGAGTATAAATTTGACACAACGCTTCTTGCAAAGAGCAGAGCTCACCTGGACGTGGCATTTTAGTTCTGGTGACATGGTGAGTAAGGGAGGAAGACTTGCAGGCACACACATACACACAAAATGGTTTAAAGAAGTGGATTGGTAACTTGGTGCTATCCAAAAGAATCATATGGCAAATTGTAGCAACATGTGACAGTCTGGTTTGTTTGTCTGCATGGTACTTTTTGTTGCAGTGGTTGAATGCTTATTTGTGTGTGTGTCTGCGTTCACGTGGCTCCCCTGTGGGACAGGAAGAGGCCACAACTGCAGCTCAGACTTCTCCGTGGCCACGCAGGGAAATGCAAGGAATGAGGAGAGAAGCTGGATCTGGCATGGTGCAGTAATCCCTCGAACCGTCCCGCTCACGACTGCCGGGCCCCTCCGCCTCGCTCAGCGGTTCCTCCCGCTCCGTGGGAACGGCTTCCGTGTGGGGATTTGCACTTCCACGTGCTAACTCTCTAGAAAGCTGCTTGGACAAGTTAGTAAAGCTGATAGGGCATCTGTGTGAGACAATGGAAACTAGTGAAAGGCACTTGCTCAAACCCTAACTCATGTGAGAAATTGCTGGGCAGAGTTTTCTTTGGCCAGGACAAAACTCAGGGTTTGTTCCAGGGCCGGTATGACCGCTCGTTTCCAGGACATACACTGCTAAAAATTGCTAAAAGCTCTTGCACAAAGTATCGTGCCGTGATGAGAGCCAGGTCTGAGGAGAAAATTCTCTGTTTCTGTAGACGTGCAGTGGTGGATGAGACTGCATCTGAGTTTCCTGGGTTTATTTTTAGTATGCACAGTTTTTCTTTTTTTCTTTTAAATGGAGCAGGTCTGAAGCAGCTTCATAGAAAGGTATGAAAAAAATCTTCCTTTCAGTCCAGGCTACCCACAGTTTTTAAAAGAAGTGAGCTGTGAATAGCATTGCTTGGGCAAGCTGGTAACCCTTTAAGTTAGCACTGGCTGTCTTGGGCGCTTGCATATCGTATCTAAGAAAGCTAAAACTGGTTTTACTTTTTTTAAAAGACATCAAATGAAGCAATGTTACATCTGTTACTTTGCTAGCTGTATTTTTCTGTTTGAGCTTGCAGTTTGTCTACCTGTAAAACAGCAGGAGATAATACAAAAAAAAAAAGTGAAGCAAGTCAGTCTATTTGTAGCCATTGCCCAGGCGTGCAAGTAGTAACTGCACGGCTGAAGTGAGGGTCAGTAGCGTGGCTTTGACCATGGAAATGATTCTCACTACGTGGACATTTTCTTGTCTCGGCATCAGACTTTATTCAGACTCTGAGGATTATTTACTGACAAATTATGCCAATGAGTTGCTTGTGCTCCAATTCTGACTTGGATTTTTATTGCTTTTTGCTTACAGTTTGAGTGCAGCAACTGTTGCTCAGGGCAGGCTGGTTTTAAGATGATCCAGGGAGCAAGATTAAAAATGCTAATGCTTTTGTACAGACTGTGACCAGAAATGGCCACAGATACTTGTATATCTCTGTTATTTGCACAGCATTTAGTAAATAAGTCTTATTTTAATCCAAAGGCTGGACACTCCATAAAAAAAAAATCAGCTGTTCCACGTACATTTGGGGCGTATGCAAAGTGCTGTCTGAATGTTTGTCCCCTGCCTGTAGCTACGTTTTCTTTCCTGATGAGCACGCCAGGAAGCGCGAAGTCTCTGACAGATCCCCGGGAACGCGCTGCTGCGTTCGGAGCTGCCCGAGCCTCCTGTGCACAGATGGGTCACGGCACTCAGCCCCAATCCCAAGGAAACGTAACGAAGCACAAAGGCCTCCTTTGGAATTAAGGGATGCTGCTTTGGTTTGCTCTTTCATGGGCTCCTCAGTAAGAGTCAAGCCTGTCCCCAAGGTGTTTGGCTGTTGGGCTGCCTGGTTCTGCGCTGGCCGCATGTAAAACCGCGCGGCCGCGTTGGTGCTGCGCCGGGAAATGTGGGCAGCCGTCCCGCGCCTATCCCGTCGGCAGTAACGAGGACGGAGAGGTGGGAGGATTTGTGCAGACGGGAAGAACTCAGCACGGTGCGTGGCGGAAAATCATTTCTCAGGGTGATCTGGGTGCGGGAGGGCTGATGCTCCCCGCTAACCAGGAGCGGTTGGGCGACCTCGCGTGCGCGCAGGCTGCGTTGGAAGGTGCTCGTGGCCGTTGGCTGCCGTTTGATGGTCTCGTGATGCGGGAGCGACGCTTTTGAGGAGCTCCTGTGTAGCAAAGTTATCCCGTAAGGACGTTGCAAATGATGAAACAAGAAACGAAATCTGCAGTGTAGATGCACTTAAAAATGAGCGCACATGGAGAATGTGGCTTGAAAGACTCTGAAATGACTTCAGATGTTGCACAAATAATTCCGAGATATGGATAAGAGGACCCACTGTGTCTCTGTATTCATGACTTGAGCTTTAGAGATTTAATAAATGAGGCTCGCTCTTTCTCAGCCACGAGAGCTTGCAGTGTGTTTGCTTTGTTCCTGCTGGCTTGAGGACCAACTTCGATTGCCGGGATGTCCGGGAGGAAACAGAGACGTTGGAGCAGAAAGGAACAGCTTGGCCCGGCGGCTGGATTTAGCAGCCTGATACATGGATGTGCTTAGGTGGCCGTAAAGCTACGGGCTGTAAGCACTGAAGGAGAGTCATGGAGCTTTAGTGATCTTGCTGGCTGTGCCTGCAGTGCGCGCGTCAGTGTGCTTGGCTTGGGCCAGAGCCTGCTCTTTGGAACTGAGGCTCTGAATAAATGATGCAGATATAGGTGTGTAATATCTATATGTATATGTGTATATGTATGTGTGTGTGTGTGAGCACACGCTGTAAATGTGTAATTTTTGTGGAGTACTTTTGGGGGGACTTTGCCCCTCTGTGATGGGCGTGGGACTCAGTAGCTCATGTGCCATTCTTCTGCGTTCCTGCCTACGGAGGAGTTTGTGAACATGTATTTTTAAATCCTTCCAGTAAAATTTTAATCAAATAAATGTGATTTTTTTTTTTCCTGTGAATCCAGGATAGACTTTGAAGGCTTTGTCATCGTCTCCGTGTATTTTATTAATAAGACTTGGCTATTGAACTATCCTTGGTGGGTTTGCTGAGAGTCTGGATGCTCTACAGTGCCATTTTTATTAGGAGAAATGAGTATTATGGAAATTGCAGTTGTCTTGTGTTTATAGTGCCCTGATGACAGGAAGTATATCATAAGTCTTTGAGTATGGGTGCTAGACACCCACAGGGTGTCCTAGAGGGATTTCCTCTTGTCCTGCTCCTGTTCCGTAATATAATTAAATCACTTCTTGAATAGAGGAATGAATATAATCGGTGATCAGAGCAGTTCTGGTGTAACTCAAAGCAGGCTTCCTGGAGCCTTGTTTGGGCTGTGCCAAGGCAGTTTTGTGACAACAGTATTTAAAAAAGGAGCCCAAGGCTCTCTGAGGGACCGAACCTCATGAGGATGGAAACGATTCTTAATGAGAAGATGGTGCAAAGCACATTGCTGATAGGAAGTGAGTTTAACCTCCATAGCACATGAACAATGCTGATGGCAGACTCAAAAGCTGCTTTCATCTTTTTTTTCCTCTTTGTTTTATTTTTTTCTCTCCCTTTTGTATGCCCTGGTCTGAAGACTGAAAACGGGGCAAAACAAAATTTGCGTTAGCTGAGCAAATTTGGGAACAGGAGCTTCTAACTGACGTAAGATAGAAAGAAATAATTCAGAAAGGTGTATTTATTTTTTCCCTTAAGAAGCTCAAATTTGGACTAGTCAGCACTGTTTGCTTTTCATGAGTATTATTCATCTATATGTGTAGTCTTTAAAATGTTAGAAAAAGAAAGTAAATTTTAGCGTCATGCCGAATGTGCTGATATTCTTTTAAGGGCCATACTGTCAGGTTAAAACTATAGCAGAGTTGATTTCCTGGAAGAAGAGCCAGAAGCAGAAGAATCAACAATTGAAGGTTGCCTTCAGTAACCTTCTTCTGGATGTCAAACTGCATGCACTTAGGCCCCAACACAAATTTTATGTCTTTCTGTGTCAGCAAGGGGTGATGAAGATGGGCACCGGAGTGTCTTTTGTGCGCAAGTTCCCAAAGGAGCAGAAACTCAAATATAAGTAGTCCTGTTCTGAAAAAGACCCCAGTGATAGAGCTCTGTTGAGGAAGAGCCTTCTGTAGATAAGATGCTCCTTGATAAAATCCTGAGAGGCAGTTGGAAGAAGAATATAATACCATGTGTAGTCTGCATCTTATTATCCATATGTCTGTTTCCTTGGTGCTCTTTGGTGATCTTTTCCTTGAATAAAATTCTAAGTGCACAAACAGACTTGAATTCTAAGTGGGTTCAGTTGAATGTGACGAGCAAAAAGGATCACAAAATGAGAAAACATAATGCAGGCAAGTCTGCTAGGAAGCCTCTAATCTGAGGAGCCAGGATTTTGTTCCTCAGGAAAGTGCAAGTGTGGCATTAACACTTAGCTAAAGCAAGAGGAGTCTCTCCAGGAAGGGATAGCTGCAAGGTAGTGCTTCATTTAGGGGTATCCTATGATCTTGCAGCACTGGAGAACAGTAACAGAGCTTTCAAAACCAGTAAGTTTTTTGACATCTGCGTATTGGTTTTGTCTTTTTATATTTTCTGGTTTTGGAAATACAAAAAAAAAAAAATAGTATATACATAGACATTACCTTTTCTCAGTGCCTCTAGTGATGTGTGAGGCTCTTAGTGAAGGACTAGCCAGGGTCTGCAAACAGTCCTGCAGCTTGGTTGGATCCTTGAGGATGACTGACGAGTTCCCCATCCGAAACAGAATATTGAGGTGTATGGGAGAACCTTCCTGGAGTGCATTTCCTTAGGAATTCATTATGTAAATAGTCTTACATGTTCTTGCAAAAAGTGTGCTCTGGCTCTTCTGACCGATGCTTTCAGCTAAGGTTTACTGGAGGCAATATGAAAGTCCTGGGGGGGTGTAAAGCTGTAGATCCCTTTGTGCAACTAGAGAGGACTCCTCTTCATTTTCCCATCTTCTGGAATGAAGCATAAGTGGGGAAAAATATCGCTCCTTGTCCTGGTGTGTTGGTTTTCACCTCAGTGTCGCCGGGGTGGTGGAGCCGAGCGTGGAACGGTTGCGTTTGGGCACGCAGGTGTCGGTGCTTTCAGCTTCCCGTGGAGGCTTTGCTGGGTGTCTTCGTGCGGCCGTCGGCCGATTGCATCTCAGGTGTTTCCCAGTGAAACGTGGGCCAGTGGATGTTGTTCTGCTGTAGGTCCAAGGATGCTTTGAGGATGACTACCTCGTTCGAGCTCGTGGCAAATTATTCCCAGTACTGTTGCAGAGAATAGTTCAAGGATGATGGTGGTTATCCTGCTTTGCCTAGCAAAATACCGCTGAAAGTTTGTTTCCTCCGAGGAACAAAACCTGACCCAGTTAGTGGCTGCAGAGAAAGACTAATACTGAAAAAGTGGTCCCGCTGGTGGTAGGTTATGAGCTCGGTTGGTCTTGGAAATGGTTCCTCCTTTTTGCACAGCTTAGGAGGTGCAAACAAGCACAAGCCAAGGGGCTAGGCCTCCAAACTGTGCTAGAAGTTAGGGGGCAAGCCCTGAGCGTTAATTGCTGCTGTTAGTGCTGCTCGCGTGCCTGGGAGACATGAATGCTACAGCTTCTCTTCTCTTTCTCTCCCACCGCTCTAGGAGGGCTTCCAGGCCGGCGCTGTGCTGCTGAGCAGCATGCAGTCCTTTCGGGAGCAAAGTAGTTACCACGGCAGCCAGCAGAGCTTCCCGCAGGAAGTGCACGGCTCATCCCGCCTGGAGGAGTTCAGCCCCCGCCAGCAGGCCCAGATGTTCCAGAGCTTCGGAGGAAGTGCCGCCAGTGGACGTCGCGGAGCAGCAGGAGCCTCTACAGCGATGCCTGGTGAGAGCTCTGGCCATCAGAGCTACCAAGGTTTCAGAAAAGAAGCAGGAGAGTTTTACTATATGGCTGCCAACAAAGATCCAGTGGCCTCAGGAGGGCAGCAGCCGCCTCAGCGCAGGCCTTCCGGACCGGTACAGAGCTATGGGCCCCCTCAAGGGAGTAGCTTTGGGAGTCAGTATGGGAGCGAGGGACACGTGGGCCAGTTTCAAGCGCAGCACTCCAGCCTCGGGGGTGTATCCCACTACCAGCAGGATTACACTGGCCCTTTCTCTCCGGGGAGTGCCCAGTACCAGCAGCCGGCCTCTAGCCAGCAGCAGCAGGTGCAGCAGCTGAGGCAGCAGATCTATCAGTCGCACCAGCCTCTGCCCCAGGCTTCCAGCCAGTCTGCTTCCAGCACCTCGCACCTGCAGCCCATGCAGCGGCCGTCCACCCTGCCTTCCTCGGCTTCTGGCTACCAGTTACGAGTGGGGCAGTTCGGCCAACACTATCAGCCCACTTCGTCCTCCTCCTCCTCCTCTTTCCCTTCCCCGCAGCGTTTTGGCCAGGCGGGACAGAACTACGACGGCAGTTACAGTGTGAATTCGGGATCACAGTACGAAGGCCACGCGGTGGGTTCCAACGCGCAGGCGTACGGGGCCCAGTCCAACTACAGCTTTCAGGCGCAGCCGATGAAAGGCTTTGAGCAGTCCAAGCTCCCCCAGAGTGGGCAGCTGGGGCAGCAACAGCAGCAGCAACAGCAGCAGCAGCACCCGCCTCAGCAGGTAATGCAGTACTCAAATGCTGCCACCAAGCTCTCTCTTCAGAGTCAAGTGGGACAGTACAGCCAAGCTGAAGTTCCTGTAAGATCACCAATGCAGTTCCACCAGAACTTCAGTCCAATTTCTAACCCATCTCCTGCTGCATCTGTAGTTCAGTCTCCAAGCTGCAGCTCTACCCCTTCTCCTCTCATGCCCGGTGGAGAAAATCTCCAGTGTGGGCAAGGCAACATGTCTATGGGTTCCAGAAACCGAATCCTGCAGATGATGCCCCAGCTTAGCCCCACACCATCTATGATGCCAAGCCCCAATGCTCACGCAGGGGGATTCAAGGGCTTTGGGCTGGAAGGACTGCAGGAGAAACGGCTCACGGACCCAGGGCTGAGCAGCTTAAGCGCTCTAAGCTCTCAAGTGGCCAATCTGCCCAACACTGTCCAGCACATGTTGCTGTCGGATGCCTTGGCTCCTCAGAAAAAAGGTTCCAAAAGGTCGTCCTCTTCAAAGAAGGCCGACAGCTGCACAAACTCGGAGGGCTCCTCCCAGGCAGAGGAGCAGCTAAAGTCTCCCTTGGCAGAGTCCCTCGATGGTGGCTGTTCCAGCAGTTCAGAGGATCACGGGGAGCGGGTGAGGCAGCTGAGTGGCCAGAGCACCAGCTCAGACACCACCTACAAAGGGGGTAACTTAGAGAGACCCAACTCCTCACCAGCAGCACAAGGCTCTCAGAACGAGCCATCGAAGCTCAGCACCAGCCCTGCAGCTAGGGAAGATGCCGCCTCCCCTGATGGGAAGGAAGCTGTGGTAGCAGTGGAAGCCACTCCAAAAGTGAACGAAAAGGCAGTTGGGGTGATCGTCTCTCGGGAAGCCATGGCAGGAAGGGTAGAAAAGTCAGGTGGGCAAGATAAACCTGCACAGGATGATGTTTCCACAGCCACCCAGGCACCAGCTAGTGCTAGTGCGGCGAAAGAAGCTGGGCACACAGGGCCACAGACAGAAGCTCAAGGAGGGAGTAAAGGGAGCAAAAGTGGAGATAACACTAACCATAATGGAGAGGGGAACAGCCAACCTGGCCACGCAGCTGTTGGGGCAAATTTTCCTGTGAGAACAGAACCTTCCAAGTCTCCTGGCAGTTTAAGATACAGTTACAAGGATAATATAGCAGCTGGTTTACAGAGAAACATAGGTGGCTTTCCACAGTACCCTTCTGGTCAAGAAAAGGGGGATTTTCCAGGGCACAGTGAGCGCAAAGGCCGGAATGAGAAGTTTCCCAGCCTCCTGCAGGAGGTCTTACAGGGTTATCACCATCACCCGGACCGACGTTATTCTAGGAATGCCCAGGAACATGCTGGGATGGCTGGGAGTCTGGAGGGAGCGATGAGGCCCAACATCTTAATTAGCCAAACCAATGAGTTGGCCAATAGGAGCCTCCTAAACAAAAGCATGGGGTCTCTCCTCGAAGGCCCTCACTGGGGTCCCTGGGATAGGAAATCAAGCGGTGCAGCTCCTGACATGAAGCAGCTCAATCTAGCCGATTACCCCCTCGCTAGAAAGTTCGAGGTAGAGTCTCAGTCTTCTGCCCACGAAGGGGGAACACTCTCGGAGAGGAGATCAGTGATCTGTGACATATCTCCATTGAGGCAACTTGTCAGAGATCCTGGCGCCCACCCGATGGGCCACTTAGGCCCGGATGGCCGAGGTGGGCGGAGTGAACGTCTCGCTCCTGGGCTAAGCCAGTCGGTAATCCTCCCTGGCGGTTTAATGTCCATGGAAGCAAAGATGAAGGCTCACAGTGGGCAGATCAAAGAAGAAGATTTTGAGCAGGCCAAGGCCTCAGCTAGCCTCAATAATAAAAAAACAGGAGACCATTGTCATCCTGCAGGCATCAAGCACGAGTCTTTCCGAGGCAATGCGAGCCCTGGAGCGGCGCTCTCTGATTCCGCTCCGGACTACATTCCCCAGCAGGACAGCCGAGCGCCGCCGATGAGACGAGCCGCCGGCAGAGCGGGAAGCAGCAGGGGTAAATCGCCTTCTCAATTTCACGATCTTGCAGATAAGCTGAAAATGTCTCCAGGCAGAAGCCGAGGCCCCGGAGCAGACCTGCACCACATGAACCCGCACATGACGCTAGCAGAAAGAGTTAACAGGGGCTCCTTGCATTCTGCTTACTCCCAGAATTCAGAAGGCTCCTCTTTGGCGTATCACGCGAATGCCAGGCCTCACGCTTTTGGTGACCCTAACCAGGGTTTAAATTCCCAGTACCATTATAAGAGGCAGATGTACCAGCAACAGCAAGAAGAATACAAAGATTGGGCAAGCAGCGCTGCTCAGGGTGTGATTGCTGCAGCTCAGCACAGACAGGAAGCGTCAAGGAAGAGCCCAAGGCAGCAGCAGTTTCTGGAAAGAGTGAGGAGCCCCTTGAAGAACGACAAGGACGGGATGATGTACCTTCAAGGCAGCTCCTACCATGATACTGGAAGCCAGGAAGCTGGCCGCTGCGTTATGGGGAGCGATGGTGCTCAGAGCAAATGTGCCGAACTGAAACACGGCCACCAGAAGATGCAACATGAATCTGGTTGGGACCTCTCCCGGCAAACCTCTCCTGCCAAAAGCGGTGGCCCTCTTGGAGTCGGCAGCCAGAAGAGGTTTTGCCCTCCGGACAGCGACGGACATAGACGAGAGGAATCTACAGACTTGCCCAAGCCTAGTAATGCCATGCTCAGGCTCCCTGGCCAGGAGGACCAGTCTCCTCAGAATCCGTTAATTATGAGGCGGAGAGTCCGCTCTTTCATCTCGCCCATCCCTACCAAAAGACAGCCGCAGGACATGAGGAACAGCGGCGCTGAAGATAGAGGGCGGCTGATGGCTTCAGCGAAAGAAGCGACTGATAAAACCTACAACTCCTACACCCATTCATCTCAGAGCCAAAACGTTGGCAAGCCAGTTGCAAAGGGAGATTCCTTCAAGGACCTGCCAAGTCCTGACAGTAGGAATTGCCCTGCTGTTTCCCTTACAAGCCCAGCTAAGACCAAAATACTGCCCCCACGAAAGGGGCGAGGATTAAAACTGGAAGCTATTGTTCAAAAAATTACATCTCCCAACATTAGGAGAAGTGTTTCCAGCAACAGTGCGGACACCGGTGCAGATACTGTCACTCTGGATGACATTCTGTCCCTTAAGAGCGGACCCGAAGGAGGAAACGTGGCTGGGCACGGACCAGAGGCTGAGAAAAGAAAAGGAGAGATGCTCTCAGATCAAGTGGGGCCAGCAAGCCAGGGCTTAGGCGGTGAAATAACCCTGCCCAGGTCTTCGGAAGAGTGGCCAAGCAATGAAGATGACAAAACCAAGAAAGAAAGCCCTGAAACCACCACTGTTAGTAAAGAAGGAGCAGGATCTGGAGGAGCATTGCCGCCTTCTCAGAAGTCAGCTGGTCAGGGACGGTCTGATGGATCTGTAAGCGGGGCTGGAACCGTGACCTTTCCCGACTCCAAAACAGTCTCCCCTTCAGGTGCGTTCGCTTCTGAACCAAACCCAAAGCCTGAGGAGAAAGAGGGCGACGTGACAAACATTTCACCCAAGCCGGATGGTTTCCCTCCAAAGGGGTACTTCCCCTCTGGAAAGAAAAAGGGGAGGCCGATCGGGAGCGTTAACAAGCAGAAGAAGCAGCAGCAGCAGCCGCAGCCGCAGCCGCCGCCGCCGGTGCCCGCGCAGTCGGCGGAGGGGCCGGTCGGGGGCGAGCCCAAGCCCAAGCGGCAGCGCAGGGAGAGGCGGAAACCTGCCGCGCAGCCGCGGAAGCGGAAGCCCAGGCGGGCCGCCCCCATCGTGGAGCCCCAAGAGCCAGAGATTAAGCTGAAATACGCTACGCAGGCGGCCGATAAAACGGACACCAAGAATAAGTCCTTTTTCCCTTACATTCACGTGGTGAACAAGTGCGAATTGGGCGCTGTGTGCACAATCATTAACGCGGAGGAAGAGGAGCAGAACAAGCTGGCGAGGGGGCGGAAGGGACAGAGAGCTTCGACGCCCCCTCCTAGCAATGTGGAGAGCAAAGTGCTGCCCACCTCGACTTTCATGCTGCAGGGCCCCGTAGTCACAGAGTCTTCTGTCCTGGGGCATCTCGTGTGCTGCCTGTGTGGCAAGTGGGCCAGCTACCGTAACATGGGTGACCTCTTTGGTCCTTTCTACCCCCAGGATTACGCAGCCACCTTGCCCAAGAACCCGCCTCCAAAGAGGGCCACGGAAATGCAGAGCAAGGTCAAGGTACGGCACAAAAGTGCTTCTAATGGTTCCAAGACGGATACGGAAGAGGAGGAGGAACAGCAACAGCAGAAGGAACAACGAAGCCTCGCTGCTCATCCCCGCTTTAAGAGGCGGCACCGCTCCGAGGACTGTAGCGGAGCGGCCCGGTCGCTATCAAGGGGAGCTTCTTGTAAAAAAGCGACCGCTGAGGGTGGCAGCGGTGGTGAAAAGACTCCTTTGGACTCGAAACCCTCTATGCCCACTTCGGAAGGTGGCGCCGAGCTGGAGTTACAAATTCCTGAACTACCTCTTGACAGCAATGAATTTTGGGTCCACGAGGGTTGTATTCTCTGGGCCAATGGGATCTACCTGGTCTGTGGCAGGCTCTATGGGCTGCAGGAAGCTGTGGAAATCGCAAGAGAAATGGTGAGTACCCAAACTTCTGTGAAATGATGAGATCGTTTGCAACGAGTATGACATTTTGAATACCTTCTTGTGGGTTTTTTTTTTTTGCCTTGTCCTTCTCTCAAGTCTGAATCAAACATCTTTCATCTGTAAATGCATCTCTGGTGTTGCCCTTTTGATGGCCTAGTTTAGGTCTCTGCTGCGCCTGGGTGAGAGATTTTGCATGCATCAAAGAGCTGAATGCTTATTACCTATTAAAATTAAGTTCTGTATGTCCAGCCCTTTCCTGTGACTAGATGATATATTTTTTTGTCTCTGTATTCTGTCCTGGTGGATAATAATGCTCTTTAGATCTTTTCTTGGAATTATGCGGTGAAAGGACAAGTGGCAGCAGGTGCAAATTCCACCAAAAGGAATTCCGATTCAGTATTAGCACACACCCCCTTCCCCCAAAAAAACAGGAGTGGGAGGGGTCAAACATTAGGAGTTGGGAGAAGCTGGAGAATATCCGTCCTTGGAGGTGTTCAGTACGTGACTGCGCAAGGCCTCGAGCAACACATTTTAGCTCTGAAGTTGCATCTAGCGTCACTGTTGGCCCTACTTTGAGCAGGGACTTAAGCCAGAGACCTCCAGAGGGCCCTTCCAACACAGGTTATTACTCTGTGCTGCTGGTATGTATTCTACAACTTTTCGGAAAATTGGCCGTTCCTACAAAGCAGAGATTGAGTAAAAGGGCACAGAAGTCTTCTTAAGTTGAGTGAAACACAGGTGGCTTGGGCTGCATGGAAATGATCCTACAGTTCATTACTGATGACTGCCTTTCCAAAGTGTGGGGCTCTGCCTATAGGTTACTGAGGAAGAGCATGTAAAATCCAAGCGTGTGTGTGCAGGGGACAGCAGAAGATGATTACAGCCGGTGGATTATGGATGGAGGCATTAGTGATAATCAGAGATAAAAGTGGCTATCTCAAAACCACAGCTTTGTGGCTTTATGGTTTTATCTAACCCACCAACAGGACACAATGCCCCTGCATTTGCTCTTGCCTTTCCCATTTGGCTTTCTGTGCTGGGCCGGACCATAGAAGAGGGACTAGATGACAATTATTATTATTATCATCATTATCATCATTATTATTATTATTTTTCCATGTTACTTTCAGATTCGTCTTTTTCTAAGCACTCCTAGGATTCAGTTTTTCTCTTCTCAGGAAGTTCTCTGCACAGGCAGTTCCATCTCCAGGTGAGGAGGAACTTCTTTCCTGTGAGGGTGACAGAGCAGTGGAACAGGCTGCCCAGGGAGGCTGT
>JAVCKT010024329.1:0-62458 GCA_032273925.1 Rhynchotus rufescens | reverse complement strand
GACGGAGTTTGATATACCGTCTGTGCCTACCTCTGTGCTGCTTGAGTTTTAGACATGTGAGAGACGGAGTGCATGCCTAAGATTGATTTCTTGAACTCTTTGATGGGATTGGTGGAATGCAATGCTAATGGCCCCAAATCTAAGCTGGCATTTAAAAAAAAGAAAGAATAGATCCAACAAGCCCCCCAAAACTTGGCATGAGCAATAAAATGTGGGTCAGTTTAATACGACTGGGCATCTTCTGGTAAAATAATACAAAGGAAAGACTATTTTTTGCTCATCTTTACTGCCAAGAGCTCTTCACGGCTGTATTTTCCCTGCCACTGCTTGACAGTTTAAAGTGGGATGTTTTCCTTCTTCAGCTAACTCAAATAAGCGGCTGTGATCAGAGATTCACATCCAAGTGAATTGGAATCAGTATGGAAAGGAGGGATTTTTTAAATCTCCTTTAAGCAGGAGGGCAAGAGGGATCTGGCTTTTGCATGTTTTGTTTTGGAAAGAACCCTCTCTAGATTAGCTCATTGGGACAAGCTATCTTTTTTTCCTTAAAAACAGGAAAAAAAAATGCGGTGTGGGGGAAGAATCATACAAAGCAAATGAAAAATCACAACCCATCTCCAGCATTTCTTTGATCCACCTGCAAAGACATATTTGACAATAATAAAAATCCCAGCAGGTTGCTAAAACATCGCCCTGCTGTTGACCACTCAACCTTCCCCAGCTAATTTGCTACCAGTGATCTAGCTTCCAAGCAGTCTTGCTGGTGCCATTTCTCCTTGATGAGCCTGTCCAGTCACGTGTTGGATAAATACTTAAAACTGTCACCTTAGAAAACATCCTTATTTTATTAAGGATGTTCAAATGTTCACTGGACAGCACCTTTCTGCATTATGGTCAAGTCCATTACAACTGTCTTGGCTGAAGTTCAATGCGTTGTACAAAGCAAGCTGACCAAGACTTCAAAACAATTTCATTTTTTTAAATCAAATGATCCTCTGCCACCATTACCTCTCCCTGAGTCTCTAGAGGGAGAAAAACTGCCTTGCTCAAAGAAAACAAGGACTCCACGGACAGCGCGAAAGGGCTATTTCCTTTTTGCATATTGACCCAGTAGTAGAGGGGAGGGCTCTTGTGGAGAGGGATTTTCTCATACTTGCTGCATGTGGAGTGATCTGCACTGACGAATGTTTCTTTTGGAAGGTTTTCTGGTGGCCGATTTGCTGCTTAGATCGTGAAGCTGGTAATTTTAATTTCTTTTTTGCGGGCTGTGGTTTCTAATCACGTTAATTTCTGAAGGACACCAAACCTTTACTTTCCACAGGACAACTTCATCAACCTCAGCTTCCTGCGGCTCTTCCGAGCAGCAAGACTTATCAAGCTCCTCCGGCAGGGTTACACTATCCGCATCTTGCTCTGGACCTTTGTGCAGTCCTTCAAGGTGAGTGCCGGGCAGGCTGGCGGCGCTGGAGCAGGAAGGACACGTTGCATTTCCCTGGCACCTTCCATTGAGTTGCTCTCCTTCTCCATAAGCAGGTAGTTGTTTGGTAGAACCTGCTTAGCACTGAGTGTCCAGTGCATCCTGCACATGCAGAGCATTTGAAAGGGATCTGAAACGCTTGGTGAGCTGCCCACACAGAGGCAGGACAGGTGGGCAGCGCTCAGATTCCCCTTGCGACTACCCTAAAAGCTCAGCAGCAAAGCCTTGTGAGTCAGGTCTTAGACTGCGGCTAGTAAGGGCCTTTGTGCCCACTCTTTGCCTGCAGCAACTGTGAAGTTGACTCCCTTTTACCAAGGGTTAAGTGAATTTGTGTAGGTTAAGAGAGAGCCACCTGCTTTGCTTGATGGAGCAGGGGTAACTTATTAAGCTGGAGTAATTTGCTCATGCGTCTCATGAGGCAAAAGCAAAATTATGGCCAAATAGAAATAATATATAAAACGTGAAGCTGTGTAACGGGAGGCTGTTTCTAAAGCGAGGTTTCTAAAGCCAACTCGTTGCCTCCTGTGGCTCCCAGCTCCTCTGGACATGTGAGTGCAGGGGCTGGGCAGCGGGGCAGCACCTCTGAGCTGGACGCCACGACCCGCACAGTCAGTCGATCCCAGTTCCCAGCCCAGGCTTAGCATCAAGTTCGCTGCTTGCCTGGCAGACCTGAGTCAGAGCCTGGGTGCCCTAAAGATGGTCGTTTTTAACAGCTGTCAACGCTTTGCAGCCCATTTCCACAGCTCGTTGTGTTTGAACGATGTTTATGGGGTGTAGTCAAGGTCTACAGTACAGAAAAGAAACCATCTAGTCTGAAATCAGACTTCTAGCATTCACGCTGAGCTCTCGTGCACTGTTGTTTTTTCACTATGCAGTGTTAGGGCGCAAAAGGCCAGTCCCACTCTTACAGGTAAATATGCACCATCCTTGTCCCACAAGCCCTCAGTCACCCTGCCATTCACAACTCTTGCAGTAGAAAGATTATTTCAGAAGAAGTAGAAAAGCAAAGCCCGACAAGGTGAAGGAGGTGCTGAAGACAGCTCTGCTTGCTGGCTGGCGGCGCCAGGAGCCAGCGTCTCGCTGGCCACGTGCCACGCTCCCGAGCTCTGCTCGTGCAGACGGCGGGTGACGCTGGGGAGCTGGGAACCATATGTCAGGATCAGTAACGTGTCTTGCCTTCTTCTGGGCCGAGCTCTTCAATCTGCCACTTAATTCTGAGAATGAGAGCGTATGCTCTGGCACTGTTGGGAGATCTGGCCTGCTCGGCTGCAGGAACACCAGGGTGTCTTGCACGGTGCTTTCCAGGTTGCATTACAGAGGCAGTCCGTATTTGCAATGCACCAAGAGTGGCTTGGTGCAACATAGCCATTTTCTTTCATTTTAGCTGCGCTTTGAGATACAGTGGGGAGTCGAAGCATGGCCGTGGATGGCTTTAGGCTTTACAGGAATGACAGGCCAGGAAGAATGAAGGCCAGGGGGTAGAGCTGCCCTTTATGTGAGAGACCAACTGGAATGTGTGGAGCTCAGCATAGGAGAGGATGAAGCACAACTCAAAAGCCTGTGGGTGAGGATGAAAGGGCAGGATAACAGGAGCAGTGCTGTGGTGGGAGTTTAACTACAGGCCTCCTCATCAGGAAGTGGATGAGGCTCTTCTAGGCAGCTGGGCAGGAAGAACCTCAGACACCAGCACAGATCAGGAGTGACCTGCTAGAGAGCAGCTCCATGGAGAGGGACCTGGGAGTCCTGGGGACATGGAGTCAACCATGAGGCAACAGAGCCCTCATGGCCAAGGAGGCCAATGGGCTCCTGGCTGCATTGGGAGGACGTTGGCAGCAGGTCAAGGGAGGGGATCCTGCCCCTCTGCTCATTTCTGGGGAGGCCAAACCTGGAGCACTGGGGCAGCTCTGGGCTCCCCAGGACAAGAGGGATGTAGAGCTTCTAGAGAGGGACCAGTGGAGGGCAACAAAGATGGTTAAGGGACTGGAGTATCTATCTTATGAGGAAAGACTAAGCGACCTGGGTCTGTTTAGCCTGGAGAAGAGAAGACTGAAAGGATATCTGATCAATATGTACAGATACCTGAAGGCTGAATGTAGGGAGGAAGGGGCCAAGCTCTTCTTGGTGGTGGCCAGTGACAGGGCAAGGGGAAATGGGTATAAATTGAAACCCAGACAGTTCCATCTCCATGTGAAGAAGAACTTCTTTACTGTGAGGGTGCCTGAGCCCTGGCACAGGCCGCCCAGGGAGGCTGTGGAGTCTCCTTCTCTGGAGGTCTTCCAAGTAAGATGTGACCAGGTGCCTCATGCTGTAGATGTCCCTGCTGGAGCAGGGGGGTTGGACTGGATGATCTCCGGAGATCCCTTCCAACCCCAACCATTCTGTAAGCCTGAGTCGAGAAGATTCAAGAGGTTATTTTAGATGATAAAACTGTGGAAAGGAGTATTTCCGCTATACATGGCAAAGATGTTTTAGGGGAGAAGAGGCGTTTCTGTTCCAAATTGGAGCCACGCGGGGCAGTTCAAGGCAAGCTGCTGGGAGCCCTGGAAAGACACCCCGGCTCTGAGAGTACCTAGGAGCAGCAGCTCAGGCCTTGATGTCTAAAAGATTTGGGCAGATACTGGGTCATGAATGCATTTGGAGTGATGCAAACCAAAGTATACTGTTCCAGAGATGTTTTGAGAGGTGCCCTGCAGTGAACCGTGCTGGACCTGAGCTGCAGCCTGGCTGCCCCATCACGCACTCCGAGTTGCCACATCAGTGACAAGCCCAGCTCTCAGTGAGGTGAGGGTGGTTCCCCCTTAGTCTGACTACCTAGAGCTGTTTGAGCCCTGCAGACTGTTTCCAAACTGCTGCTGCAGTCACAGCCTCTTTCAGTATAATCTAAGCATAATCCTGGGTTATTTCCAATGTTTCTACATGGAAAGTGCCATCTTGCAATGCAGAGCCAGACCAGCTCCTGGCCATGTGTGGAATTCCTTGGTCACTCTTTTCACCTGCTTCTTGTGCCTCATGGGAAGATTCCTAGTAGAAATTACACCAGTCCTTTGCCCCATGGTTCTTACTGGGCTCCCCGAGGGGCTCAGACTGGGCTGCATGGCCTAACTCTTGCCCTGGGGTTTATAGTGCATAATACTAAGGCAACAACTTTTCATTTTTTTTCAGCTCTTACTAAATGGAGAGTCATCAAGCACTGTATTCAGCCTGGGGGAAAGTAGCTGTTACTCCCAACTTGGCTGACATAATTGCATTGCAGCCCTCGCTGATTTCTCACTAAAACTCAACTTTTTGTCCTCTGGGGAGTGTGATCTGTGCTTGTTTCAGAGCAGGAATTTGTTGTTTCTTGGATTTTTTTTTCTCGTATTGAATGGACAACAAGGACTCTAGAAACTAAAGCATACTCATGTATAGGAGGTGCCTGTCGTTGGCTCCAGCACTTGCCATGGAGTTTCTTACTGTGTCTTCTCTTTTACTTAGCTGCTTGCAAGGATATAAATGCAGAGGTCTTGGAGAAAATCCAAGTTGATTTGCAATTGATGAATACCTGATTCCAGAGGTTTGTCTTCTGAAGGTCACCTTTGCCAGAGTTGCTCTGAGTCTCCTCTTAGTTCCTTCATCCGAAGGATAAGCGGTGTTAAGAAATGCTGAGCAGCCCTGCTGATTGTTACCAGCTGATGTACACTTTTTGCTGTTGTTAATTCTGCCTTCTTGTTTCCCACAGGCCTTGCCTTATGTGTGTCTCCTCATTGCAATGCTCTTCTTCATCTATGCCATTATTGGCATGCAGGTAAAATTTTAGCTTTGATCCTGACCGTAAGTAGCTTGCATTCGTTCTGCTGGTTCTGGGTGTAAATGCGTTAATGCCTCTGCAGCAGCATCAGTACCTGCCTACAGATGAGGCAAAGGGTTTGCCTGGTATCAGGTGAACCCAAAGTGCAAAGAAAGCCGCTTTTCTGCCCTTGCTGCCAGATGTTGTATTGCACATGGCCCCGGCACAGATCAATATTGCTGGCAGCACAAGCCGGAGCATGAGCAGAACCAGTTGCCTTGGGTTAGGAGGCAGCAGCGCAGCAGCCACGTGCTTGGCTTTGGGCACGTGCTCCTCCCCGTGGGCACACATTCCTGCGGAATATCGTCATAGTAAGAGCATACGAAAGGGCTGGTACGAGGGAGCAGTCACACATTGCGCTTTCCTGAAGGAGAAATGGGAAAAATTTCGTGGCCTATGCTGGACCTGAAGTTAGGCCCTGTGATGTTGGAAAGGAGCTGCAAGATGAAGAAGTATATTAACCTGTTTTCTCCCCTTTGATCTCCTGTGTCTTCCTTTTCAGCACAAAAATTACTCTTTTCAGATTGGTTTAATCGGGACAAACTTTGTTACTGCTTTTTCTTCTTCACTTTACCTGCCTCTGCTGATGGCTCCTGTTGGGGTTCACACAGGGATGCACCTGGCCTGAGTTGCTCTTGTTTTCTGCCACAGGTATTTGGAAACATTGCACTAGATGATGAAACTTCCATCAATCGGCACAATAATTTCCGTACCTTTCTTCAAGCCTTGATGCTTTTATTCAGGTAAGTCAGACATATGCAGGTAATAAATAAGTTCTCGTATTCTCACATACGAGTGATGTAAGTGGAGCTGGCCCTGCCTGGGGACAGTGATGGGGATTTATATGCGCTGCTGAGGTCTTTTAAAGACCTGAGTTTCTGTCCTGAGTTCTGGTGAGAGTCCTGCTGTCAATGTGTGCACTGATTAATGTCCTTCCAGTCTTGAAGCTTACATACTTTCTAAAGTGAGTGTTCCTTTAATTGGTTATTTTTGCATTGCCAGCAAATCAACAGTTCATATGTCAACACCACCACCTCTGCTTCAGAGTGAAGCCAGTTCCATCTGAGTTCATTTTGTCCAGAAATAACTCATTTTCAAGAGAAAAAAAAAGAGAAAAAAATATAGATTTTTTTTTTCAGTGCAGTATAGTTTGGGAGTTGGTGTGCATCAGTCTAAGCAAAATGAAGTACAGACCTTTGTCCAAATTGTGCTGCTTTCAGGAAGATTTTACTTACCTTTACTTATTGTGTGATGCTTGTGATGGGGTCTCTTGCTTGGGACTGGGTTCTCATGGGTTCTATGAAACCAGATGGAAACCAAATTAGCCCTGTCAAGCTCCAAATAGTCAGTTGAATCTAAACTACTAAATTTAATAAAACCTGGTAATTATTCAGGCCTGTGGGCCTCCTGGTCTCCTTCCAGACTGGCTCCAGCGGGGAGGGGACACGAGAGGGCAGAGCTGGCAGCCCCACAAAGGCACGAGGGCTTTGGCACCCTCCAAGGAGTGGGACTCAGACCCGAATGCCACCGAGGGGGAGTCTGCTGTGTGGTTTTGAGCGGTCTAGAGGCTATTTCAGGTTATATTGACTGCAAAGGTCCTCTCAAAGACCAGGAGGAAGGTTTGCAAGCCTCTGTTTTGGGTATAAATAAGGGGTGCCTGTGCCCCAGGCTCCTCCCAGGGTCTTTCACTAAGGCTGTTCTTTGCTGGCATTGAGTCTCTGGATGCGGGGTGATGTGGTGACCGTCTCTATACCAGAAGAAATAGCACCAAACCCAGTCAGTGTGGCTTTGACCAGCACCATATTCCTGGAGCTTTCCTCTTGCCCCAGAAGTCCCTGGAGGCACCTGTGAGCTGTGCAGACCCCCTGGGATGTGGCGGTGCTGGGGCGCTGGCCCTGGGCAGCCCTGCCGTCGCGCGCGGCCTTGGGCCGGGGCCTCACGGCGCGTCCCGCGGGAGCCTCACGGCTGCCCTCGCCCCGCAGGAGCGCCACCGGCGAAGCCTGGCACGAGATCATGCTGTCCTGCCTCAGCAACCGAGCCTGCGACCCGCTCTCCGGCCTCACCAAGAAGGAATGCGGGAGCGATTTTGCCTATTTCTACTTTGTGTCCTTCATCTTCCTCTGCTCCTTTCTGGTAAGTTGTCAGCGGTGCTGCCCAAGGGTCCAGGCTGCTCCAGGCCCACTCTCCATCCTCCTCTTCCCTCCCTCTGCTCAGTGCCTCTCCTGTGTCCCTGTCCTCTGGAACTGTGATTTATACAACATTCCCCAACAGCTCCACTAAAAAAATGTTTATCTTCCTGGAGATAAAATCCCTTTAATCCCTAGAGAGATAATTTAGTCATTATATTTGGAATTAAGTCTAAAGAATTAAGACTAAATTATTTAGTCTAGTATTTGGAATTAAGCAAGCAGTCTGTTGTGTCTTGAATGGTGGCGCAGCCCTTTGAAGAAAGGAATGGGGTGAGAAGGGCCAGGGTGTTGCTGGCCCTGAAGAGCTTTCCGAAGGCAGCTCGGGCGCCTCACACTTATTTCATGGCTTGACTTTGTTTCGTGGTGCTTTCCAGATAAACTACAACAGAATTGTTTCCTTCTGCTTTGGTGTCAAGGAAACCTTTAGCCATGGAAGCTCAGAGCTGCTGTGCTTGATTCACGCCGGTGGGCATCGTGCAGCACTGGCTCCAGTATTCTGATGTGTGGCAGTGCTTTTCTAATCGCTTGCATGCATAAAGAGCCCCGTGCTCAGGATCTGTAGCACCAGGATGGCAGAATGCAGTGTATCGGGCCAATGTTCACTCGCGTGCAATTGCTTTAAAACACATGATTAGGTGCTTTGCATTGCTGATCCCTACTATCATTAGGAGACTTTAACCATGGGAAAAAAGAGGTTCCTGTGGCAGTTTGATACAGTCTGTAGATTAAAATACTTGAATGGCTGCTAGGGAAATCATTTGTCTGACTGTTGTTTCCTCTTTGGCATCCTGTGAATTTTTTTTCTTCTGCATATATTAAAAAAGAAGCCCTGAAAGCTCCTAAAACCAACCAGAACCCTCCAATCTCAGCCCGTGTCAGCTGTCACTCTTGAGGGGCACTGGAGGCTGCAGCACGTCTGTGTGAAACGCAGCCTTGGGGAGCTTCGCCCCTGGGTCGGCACTCCTGGGAATCCTCGGGAAACCACATCCTGCTCTGGCGGAGAGACGGGAGAGCCCCAGAGAGCACCGGGAGGGAGCCAGGCTCCAGGAATATCCATCAGGACACCGAGCAGCTGGACAGGCGCAGCCCGGGGCTGTAACTCGTCTCTTAAAACGCGTTCAGCACTTCATTGCAGTAAAACTTGTGGTTCCCCACAAGTGTTAAACCATTATGGAGCTGCAGCCTTGCCAAGAGGGCCATTTTTTGTGGTTTGTGACATAGTCTGACACCATAGATTTGGGGGAAAGCGTGTAATGTGTTTGGCTGTAAGGTTTTTTTTCGTCCTTTTATGGATATCCAGCCTGACATCGTTTTCCTCATGTGACTTACACTGCTGAAAAATATAAATTGAAATGAAAACAAATGGGAGTAGTTTCACAGAGGCAAGGAAAAAGTGTCCTGAGTCCTGACTGGGACTGGGAGCAATGCAAAGGATCTTGAGATCAAGAACCAAGTTCACCCAAGTCTTACCAGCTCCTGGTGCTTAGGGTTGCAGGTTGTGTGTGGAGTGGCAGCAGCGCTGCTCACGGGGAAACACCTGTACATATTCAGACACCTAAGAGAAGCTGCAACAGTTGTTGACGTGGTGGCGTGTTCATCAGCATCCTTGGCGTTGCTGCAGAGCAGGAGGAGCCAGCAGCTCTGCTGTGCCCGCTCTTCCACGTCGCACCGCGTGCCCTGGAGAAGACGGGCCCTGAGATGCTCTCCAAAAGCCCAGGGCCCTGGTGCAAGATGATGCACTGGAGAGCTGGGTTCTGGTCTCTGCTTTCCATTAAATTAAAACAGATGCATTGCTTTGCATTGGCTTCCTCTGTTACAGTCTGAAGGTGAGTTCTAGGAAATGGATGGGCTAGAGATCTGAGAAGCTCCTGATTGTTATTTGGTTCTGTGTGAGAATAGAGATCCATTATAGACTGTGTTTGTCAGTACTAGTGAATTGTTTCTCACAGCAGATGCCCATTTGCTTTATGTCCAGCAGTGAAAGTCTCCTCCTGCCCTCCAGATCATCCAGAAATACTGAAGAGACTGTAAATTTTTCAAAGCTGCACAAACTCAACCTCTTTTTCTTTTTTTCTGGTTTTCTTTTAATGACTGGCAGATGCTGATCAGCTGGAGACATCTACATTCAGTTTATTTTTGCTGATCCCAGCGAGAGAGCTCACAAGCTGCTTCACTGCAGTTGTCATCTGTCCTCTGCGTGGTGCAGAGAAGCAGCGCTCACAAGGGCTTATCAACTTCCCTTGATAAAAGAAGGAAAAGAAAGAAAAGGACATAGAAAGCTGCCTTATGCTTGTCATGTCTTTATGCAGCACACGAACAGGAATTCCTACCTGCCTTCTCACTCTTCCATTCTACTGTCTGCATCTTGATCTTTTACCATTGAAATCCTTGTGTGTCTTGTGACATCGTGGGTTTTCATATAAGGAGAATCTTTATATATTGAGAGTATTTGCCAGGCTCTGTGTTAGATGGTAGCTGTTAGGGAGAATGTTTTTTCATGTGCTCTTTCTCTTGTCTTTTGAGGTATCTTTGAAGGCTTGAATTGCCAAGAGTCTAAACTAGGAGAGTCCTGGTTTTCTAGTTGTTCTGTCTTGATTTGTAAGGTCTGGTAGGGTTCTCAGGAGATGTAATCCAGTTGGTGGGGCAGTTCATGTACCAGTTAATGCTGCTATTACATGAAGAAGGGATGTTAACCGTGTTCATGCCACCCGAGATGTGCAGTATCAGGTGCTGGGAAGGTCCTGCTGTAGGGTTAAGGGCATTATCCAACTGCACGTGGCCGAGTCTCGGCCAAGCTCCGCAGAGTGGAAATGAGCTTGCAGAGGGCAGGTTAATAGGAAGTTACAACAGGGTTTGCCCAGCTCTGTGGAGGCTGTCAGGTGCCCCAGGCGGGGATGTTCAGCTGAGGTGGCCACAGAACTGCAGTCACCCTTGATCTGCTTGTGAGCTGTGAGCTGGCTGCTCCTCCTTGGTAGGCATTTGTTCATAAAGAGGTGGCTGTTTCTTGGTCTCTTTATGGACGTTGTTAACAGCACCTCATATTACTGCCATGAGTAGGAGTGGCTGTAAGAAAAATCTGTCTATCTACATATCCTTACAGCATACTTCTAAATTAAGACTTTTCAGCGATTTCTTGCTCAGGATCTGAAAACGAACCAGTCCCACTCTACTTTGCAATGTCTTCATGCAGCTCAAACTTCCTGGCCTCAGAGCACAGCTATTTTCAGGTGGGGCTGGAGGATGATGTATCTGGTGCATACCAAGGAAGATGTTCTTGTCTCTCTTGCTCCTCCGTCTGCCTGCTGCACTTGGCTCTCGCAGGGGTTTTAAAAGGGCCACGTGGAGAACGGGGCTAGGAGGATCTCATACTGCAACATTGCCCTCCAAGTAGAGCAGCTACTGTAGGTTGCAAAGGAAGATTTGGACAGTTCTACTGGCCCAAAAGTTCAGCAATGGCCTCAGTGTAGAAATTATGTGTCCTAAGTGAAATATTACTGTTCAAATTCCAGCTTTTTTTTTTTTTTTCCTGTTCCTAAACTCTGTTTTTGTTTCCTCTCTGCAGATGTTAAACCTATTTGTGGCTGTGATTATGGACAATTTTGAATACCTGACAAGAGACTCCTCCATCCTTGGCCCGCACCATTTGGATGAGTTTGTTCGTGTCTGGGCTGAATACGACCCAGCTGCCTGGTATGTGGCACTGTTATACCTATATGTATGTGCAGTAATGGCTACATGTGGTGTATGTATAGAGTATTAAGAACAGACTGTTTCTGTGTGTGTGTGAGTAGAGCTCCAGAGGGAAAAGAATTCCAAAGATGGAAGCAACTTTGGAGGGGGATGCTCCAAATTCAGTTTACAATGCACTGGAATTTAAATAATTTCATGCTATTGCAAGAGAATTTCCTTTAAAGAGACATGAGAACCAACAAATTGATAAAAACATAATCCCCCTCCCTGCTAATGTACACATTGCCAAAAAAAGAATAGGTAAATTCAAATGATCGTGCCTGAAAGGACAAGTAGACAAATGGTTAGGACTTCTGAACGCAGCCTTGCATGCCTTGGTCTCTTCACCCCACTTTAAAGATGAACAGAATTGCTGGCCCTCTCGCCCCTGGCAGCACATCACGTAGCTGGGAGGCGAAGCCTCGCGACGCCTCCCGCTGCAGACTGAGCCTTCAGCCTCGTCCCGCTCTCCCAGCCGAGAAACCTGCGTCTCGGATCCCGCTCGCCGGGGCTGATGGTTCCTGCTACAGCAAGGCTGGCTGCAAGATACTTTCCTCCCTCACCAGAGGAAAATCGCTGCTCAGTGGTCCTGGTGACTGTGGTGCTTCCCTACTAGATGCCCTGAGGTCCAAGTCACAGAAATTTGCTTGGTGTTCAGTAGCTTGGGAAATAGCCTTTCCTGCCCTGCCCAAAGCCGCTATGCATTTTGTAGGGGCTTTTGTAGTCTCTACTATCTTCCTGCCAACGAGTTACTCTGCAGTGAATCCCCTCCGTGTCTCTAAAGAAGCTGCCTCCAGCACCTTCAGTCTTTCCACTCTTTTTCTTTGTTTCCCCTCAGTAGAGATAGAGGTGGGAAGTGGATGTATCAACAGGATCTGACACTCCCTTCTAGGGTGCAATTAAACTGCTTTAAAGTCTCACTCAACTTGATTTAGACAAACAGAGAAACTTTATATGTAAAATCTATTCCAAAATGACTGCCAGTCTCTGGAATTTGTGCAATTTAAACTTGCTTGAAACCATCTATACCAGGAGTGTGCATGTTCTCTGCAAACAGTCTAGGAGTTCCTAATCTCCAAGCAGATTTTATTACCATGTGTTCTGTAATGCAAAGAAGTCCTTTGTGAGCACTTGGCAGGCAACAGTAACTATTTCTCTCTTTTTTTTTTAATTCAAATCCAATCCTATCTCTTACCCCTAGAAAATCTCAATGAAACCGAAAACTTGGGAATGCCGGGTCTCTTTTTGAGAATTAATCTCGGCTCTGGTTAGCATCAGTGGGAGAAGCTATATGCCTAAGGAGAGTGGGGGAAAGAGAAAATATCAATGTACTTAAAATATTTATATGTTCAGGTGACTTCTGTCTTCCAAGAGGCAGAAGCAGAAAGTTTATAGCAAGATTTGCTCTCTCTGTTAAGTCCAGACTCAGAGGTTATGCTTAGTGAGGCGCTTAGGGGAAGCTCCTTCTCACTTTGAGAGCTTTTAACACAGGATGAGCTGCAGATTCAGATGCTAATTCGTTTTTTTTCTAACCTTGTTCCTGTCCTGCCCCAGTGTCAAGCCACTGATGTTGGCAGCATGGCTGGGTGCAGAAGTGCAAACCCAAGGGCAGCCAAGGCCATGCTATATTCAAGGCTTAACCCTAAACCCTTGCATGTGTTCAAAATTGTCCATGTGTGAATAGTTCCGCTAAAACCGTTAGTGTTTTCCTGAGCAGGACTAGCATTTCCACAGTGTAAAAGTAGCCTGAAATCTCTTTACAATTTAAGTCCAGAACCGACCTATGGATCATTTGTTCTGAACTCCCATGAAGATTTGGACATCTTATTTCCCATAGCTACCTATGAACAGAGCTTAATAACTCGTCTTCAGGTGCAGCTCCCAGCCAGTGCATCCAGTTTTGATCTGAAGATCTAGGACTTAAAGAATTCACTTTTTATTCATTTTTTTAAAATTCCATTTTTTATTCAGTGGTTTGTTCCAGCGGTTGCTCGAACTCCCAGAAAGGAAGCATCTATCCAGATTTTATTCTCTGAAGTCAGTCGCCTCCTTTCAGCTTTTGTTTGTAAGCTCAGCCTATACACGTGTGTATATATATACGTATATATATGAATGATCACTGCAGTACAGCTTGCATGAAAACTGTAAAGCGCAGTGTTATGTGGTGCTTAGATGAAGGCAAGCAGATTCCTCTCCCGTCTTTCACTAATTCAGGCCCTTCTCAAATTCTTATTTGCTTTTCCCATGTAAAAGTGGCACTGTTTGTTCACCTTCACAAGCCCCGCAGGTACAAGAATGCTGCAAGAGAAAAAGTGCAAGTGTTGTTATACTGTTGCTGTGCAAATAGTGCTTTAAACATATACATAACCTATGTGTGTTTATGAACCTATTTTCAGTGGCACTTTTCTCTTTATTACAACATCCAACTTTCTGTAAAGCTTTCTGGGGAAAAATATTCAAACACAGGTTAAAAAAAGGCAACTAGCAACTGTTACTGTGCTAAACACATATCCTGCCCAGTGGGGTAAGTATAATTAAAACCTTGGCTTTAGAGGTGTCATTGAACGTTGCAGCAAGACAGACGAGCGAGAGAACCCAGCCACAGACCTGCTTGGTCCAGCACCAGAATGAGAGCAGCTTTCCTTCTTCCTCGCCTGGGTTTATTCACTTTTACTCTCTTTAATCCTGAATTTCAGGATGAATTGCATCAGCAAAGAGAATTGGAGTTCATAGTGCTTTTCTTTGCCCAGGCTGTGTAAAGTCAGCAATATTTCTTTCGTCTCCACCTCAAAACACCCATCTTAGAAACATGGGAAACACCAGGCTGGCCTTCCCGTTTTCCTGACTCCTTCCTACACGGCTGGGGGCAGAACTGGCAGGGGATTCAGTAGAAGGTGCAGGGCCACCCAAGGCAGGGCCTGTCTGAGATATCAGGACGCAGATAGTGAAAATAAACCATACTCAAAATTGAAATGACCTAGGAAAGAAGCCCTTGTGCTGTGAGTCCTAATTTGCCACTGTGACCTTCTGATGTAGTAAATCTGCCAGTTCTCAGAGCACCCATGGAACTGCTTATACGTTTTCCCTGCAGACTGATTTTTACAAAACTGGACTCGGTTATATACTCAGGACTCTATATATAAGTACATTTTTATAACTATAAGTATTTTTTTTTATAACTGTAGGGCTTTCAATGAAGAGCTGCACATTTCATTTGATCTGGTTCTAAATTGATATTTTTGAGCTAATTTTAAAAGTTTTGAATAGACCTTACATTTTTATGCCCAAAAGAAAGTACTGTTTGAAGGAGCAACTCCAGCACATCTCAACCTTCTATGCGTAACAAACCAAAATAAGCCAAGTGAAGCCAGATCATCTCATTTTTCCTTGCAGGCCATTTGATGTTCAGCCCAGCTCTTGCTGTACATGATTTGGTTACTTAGATTAAGGAATTTAATCCTATCATTAAATTAGCTGAAAATATTGCTGTGAGTTAATTAGCTTGACCACAAAGCTACCTCAAGGAGTCTGATTTCAACTTGTGGTAATGAAGGCTCGATTTTCTTGATGCAGAAGGGCCTGAGAAGACCTGTAGATGACCCTTTCTGCCCCCCAGCGAATGGCTTATTGCTGTATCTGCAGCAGAAATCCAGCCATGCTGGGATTACTTGATAGTAGCGGTGGGAAGCGGAGGCTCTCGAGCTCTTTAAACTCGGTAGTTCAAGTTCCAGTAACAACCTAGGAAGGCTTTGCGTGCTGTAAGCTCTGGTTTCACTTGTCCATTGCAGCAGCACCTGCGCAATACGTCGGGGCTGTCGTGCAGGTCTATGATCAGGCACAGACCACGAAAACGTGAGCAGCAAAGATAACTAAAGGCAGTGATTGGAAAAGCTTTCATTTGACATTGAAGCTTTTCAGAGAAGAAAATACCAGGATAGGGCTTTTGTTGATCAGCTGGAAGTTCTCTCAGTCTGTGGTAAAGCACTTTCTTTGCAAACCCAGTGTTTATCTGACTAACCATGTTTTTCCAGTGTGTTTTGTCCTTCCAGCTTCTCCTCTTTGCCGGCGGGAGGCTGGTGCCTGTCTGTTTTTGCTATCGTAACATCTGATGTTTTCTTTCCAGTTGCCGGATTCATTATAAGGATATGTACAATTTGTTGCGTGTTATTGCTCCACCCCTGGGCTTGGGAAAGAAGTGCCCTCATAGGGTGGCCTACAAGGTTTGCAACTTCGGAGACCCCCCTCTAGCATTTTCAGTTGTGTTTTTGTTCCCTTTTACCCCGAGTGCAATTGCAAGTGGTACAGAAAACCAACCGTAATGCAAGGAACACAAGAAGGAATGATGAGCGACTGCCTGCCTTCTCCTCGATGCCTCTCCTCCGTGTCTCCTCGCACACCCCAGCTGGCTGGACACAGGCAGCCTTATGAGACAGGGGACTCCAGAGCTTCCATCTAGCAGAGTGCAGGGGGGAAGTGTTGGGCAAAAGCCACCTCGGATTTGAATACCCTCTATACATACTCATCAGAGGGAAATGCCATCTGAAGGTTTCTGGGGAGTCCTGAGTCTATTTACTTTTAGCTTCCTAGTGCTGTCCCTCCAGTTTAATGACCAACATTTGAATCCTTCTCTTTCCTGAGCTGAAAAGACATTTTATCTGGAGGCGAGTTAAGTTGGCAGCAGATTGGCTAGCAAGAGGCAGAGGAATGAGGTCTGTCTACCAGCACCTGTAAATCGCCTTGGGAGCAACACTTACACCTCCAAGCTTGGCAGATAGAGTATGCACAGAGCGAGGCCTTTTGCCTCACGGACTAGGAAAGCTATGCTGTTTTTGAGAACGAAAGTGGAGAATTAAGGATAGATCTCGCCAAGAAGTGACTGCAGGCAGGTTAGTACCTCTCAGCACAGGACGTGAGTAAGGACCCTGCTATAGGCAAGGATTTTCATGATGTTATTGCAGGGAGAACATAAGGAGAAGATGAAGGATGTGTGGTGGCCATGCCCAGCATGGGGACCTACCATGGCTCTTCCCAACCCAGGGTGGTGTTTACCCCTCTGATTGAGCACTGAGAGGTAATGTGCAACGCAAAGAAGGCAGCCTCAAGGAGTACCACATGCTAGTGAGCCCTGCACCGCCAAGGGGTCTTAGGTGCAGAAGAGAGGGGCCAGGACTGTGTCACGGGTGGCACTTGCAATTCAGTCTCCTCAGCCTTTAAGTTAGCTGTGGGCTGTAAAATCTGGGTGATATTTTAACCAAGTTAGATATTATTAACAGCAATGGGTGCTTTTTGCTTGATCAGTTCTCTCCCCATCCTCTTCTGCATCAAAGCTTTGTGTAGGAATTCAGAGCAGGAGAGGAGGTGTTCGGGTGCCCAGGTGTCTGTTGTGCAGCTGTCCTGCTCTGAGAACGCTTCATCTGAGTGCCTTAGGTCTTGGTTTCATCTTGGTGCCGTGGGGAAGATAATACGTTCCTCCTTTTCCAGAGAACTAACATTAATTTAAAATGTTCTCTGATATAAGTGGGTCTCTTCAGGGGAAAGGCAGCACAGGTTTACACAATATAACCAGCAGGCAGCCAGGTGGGAAAACAAAGCGATATTGCCACAGATGTGGCCACAGTTCCAGTAGAGCTAGAAAGAGATTAACTAGGAATATGTCCTACTTCTTTCCTGCTTCCCTTGCTTTTCAAGGTAGGATTTCCAGTATGCATCAAGGGTGGATGGTATCAAAAACGGCAGTAGGTCTGAAGGCCTGTTCCCAAATATCCTGGTTCCCTCAGGACATTCCTGGTTCCCTCAGGACAGACGGCTGGCATTGCTGGTAGAAGGTGGGGGGGTTCAGCTTGAGGAAAGTGTGGCTCCACGACAGGCAAGGGAGAAAGGAATCCCTTTTCCACCTGCTTCCTGTAGACTGAGCACTAGGCCCTGGTTTGGTCAATACTGGGCTTTGGCTGAGAGGGGAATTGGTGCTGGCCGAGGTCTGCAGAGCTGCACCATTTGCTTGGAGTCAGAGCAGTCACAGTCTGTCCATCCTCAGGAGAAAACAAACACACACAAGCGTTAGGTTTCTCTTTTTTGTCCTTTTCTAGCCTGTAAGCTAAGCTGAAAATGAAGCTCCCTGCGGGAGAAGGGCAGTATTTCCTCGCTGTCGCATAACTCTGCCTCCCAGCTCTCCCTGGCATGGTGGCTGCGGCCTGTCCGGCGGCCGGGGCTGTGGGGAGCCCCTCGCAGCGCCGCCCGCACCCCCGCGTTCCCCCCCGCGGCCGACGGCCCCGCGGCGCTCGGCATGGCCCTGGCCGCGGGGCTCCTCCGCGGCGAGGAGGACACGCTGAGCACCTGAACAACGGAGCGGATGTGGAGAAACCCTGCAGCTGAGCTGCCTTTTTGTGGTGGTTTTGTTCTCCTGAGAAATCTGATTAACCGGATATCTGTTTTCCTGTCTGCTTTTCCCCTCTTCCCTTCTCTCTCCTTTTCATTTGCTCTGCTGTGTTGCCCTTCCCCTTTTCCCCCTCCCCCCCTTTTTTTTCTTTTTTTATTCTTTTATTTTCTTTCTCTTTTTCCTTCTGGCCTGGTTTGGTTTCTGTGTCCTCCTGCTTTTGCTGCTCTCCCTCTGGCTCCCAGCGGGCGCATCAGTTACACTGACATGTACGAGATGCTGAGACACATGTCCCCACCTCTGGGCCTCGGGAAGAAGTGCCCTGCTCGCGTGGCCTACAAGGTAGACCCCCCAGCTCCCGCCAACCACCAGCCTTTTGTGCCGTGCCGCTAACGGGGCCGTTCTTCTGTGCCAGCAGTGCTCTGCTCTTGGGTCCTTCCTAGCGCTGTACCTGCTTTTGAAGCAGACTGAATTTTGAACCTTCTGCTTTTTTTTTTGTAACCTTTTTCTTTTTTTCTTTACTTTTTTTCATCTCTGCAACTATGGCACATCCGTTTGTCTTTCTAACCATGTCTCTGCACTCTCTGTCAGTGTTTTTCTCCCTCATTCTGCTTCCATTCGGTCTGCTTGGGGGCAGGAGGATGCTAATGTGCAGATTAACCTGCCGATAGAGCCCTCATCCATCTCTGTGCAGCTCTGAGACTGTCCACGCTCACCGGGCCTTCCATAGCTACATTGGCTTGGTTTTCCCTCTTAATTAGTTGAGAGTAATTAGAGTAGGCAGTGTTGTAGGAGTTAGCAAGCTATTAAACACAAGCATCACCAGAAGGGCTCCTTAAATACACTTGTTAAAGAAATTATTTTAACTCTGACCGTTTAAGATGAGGAGATGAAATTACTGAAACTGTTTATTCTGAAAAAGGGCTTTTTAATTGAACCAGGGAACTCATTATACCCAAAGTCAGTGAGCGGCTGCGTTTCGGATGCTGCCGTCATGAACACAGCAGCGGCTCAGGCAGGCACAACGTCAGGATTAGAGGGCAGGGCCAAAGTCAGGATTAGAAGCAAGGGCCAGATCCCACCAGGAAAAGCTGCCTTGTGCTCAAAGCAACTTGCAGGCAACTTGGAAATGTGCATTTTGCAGGGGCGATTCATTGGAGGCTTTTAGCGCTGAACCTCAAGCCTTTAGAGGGAGGGACTCGCAGCCCTGCTCTGAGCACTTAGCACAGGCTGAGCGAGCCTTGAGCTGATCTAATAAAAAATAAAAATTTAAAATAAAAGAATATTAAACCTAACATTAAAGTTAACCGGTTAGGTATCTTTTCAGTGCTCCCTTTGCTGTGTTTGTAGCCACTGCAGCCGCTGCTCTAAAAGAGCATCTCTATCATAAACGCTTCATACCCACCACGCTGCAAATGCCCTAGGGAAACCTGACTGCCTTGAGATGGTTATCCTGAAACCCCTAGCTGTTAAACATGGATGGGCATACATTTACATAGAGGTGCAATTATACATAGATGCTCAATGCTTTAACTGAAAGCAGTGCCTCCATTTAGGACTTCTGAGTTTCCAATGACTTAAAATGCATCTGTGTTGCTGCTGAAAGCTGGCAACTGGGCAACCAGGAAAAAAAAAAAGAGAAAAATGTGTTAAATGACATTTATGCAAGCCCCGGGGCTGGTTTTGCTCGTGTGGCCTCTCTGCGTCTCTCTGCTCCTTTTCAGCAGAGTCTCCCCGGGCAGAGGTGGGAAAGATGTGCCCTTCCGAGGCTGCACTCACTAAGGCTTCTCCCTGTAGATTAGCTGATATCTGATTTAATTTGTTGGTCTTAAAAGAAGGAACACACAGAAATCAGGCACCTCTGAGGGGGGCTGTCTTTAAAGCACGGACACCTGCATTCTCCATCCTTAGTTTTTACACACCTACTAACAAACTAGACGTCAGCAGAGTTGGGAGGACCTCAGGTTCATTTTGCATGTGGTGCAATAGCCCCAGAAATCCCTCCTCTCTCGATACGATTTTTCCCAAACTCACCTGTTCTGTTTGGCAAAAGCTCTTTTGCCCCATGTGTCTGCCCTTTCCTTTCCCTCCTGTATCTGTATCTCTCCCCATGCTGTCTTTGCGATGGTTTTGTCCGTCTTTCCCCGTCCGTGTGCGCATTGCCTTCTCCGCACATCTGTGCTGTTGTTGGGTTTGGGTTTCCCAGCTCTCCAGCCCCACGGGTGGCTGCTCCTGCTCTCGCTTGTCTCAGGTCCTGCCCTCCCAGCCGCGCTGCTGGGTCCGCAGCGCCGCGCAGCCCTCGCGTGCACGCCTGCCTCCATCCCAGTGCCCTCCCCGAGCTGCAGGAGAGCTCTATCCTCCTGGAGGTTAGGAGAGCAATCAAGAGCACTGCTTTTAACATCTCATTGCAGGCGGAAAAAGCAGCACTGGGGGCAGACAGAGGCTGAGGGCAGTGGTCATGGGGGGCAGGTGCTGGCAGCAGCTTTCTGGAGCCTCTCCATCCTGTAGCATTGCAGAGCCCCGCGTGCACCGCTAAGCACGTATGTAATGGTGTGGTTTATTGCCGTGCTTCCCCGTTGGGCTGGCAGGGCAGGGATGTGCCACATGTAGCCGCTTCGAGACCGGGAGAAGGGTTAACTCAGAGCAGCGTCGTTGCAACTAGGTCGGGCTGAATTATTCATAGCATATCATTTATTCACCAAACTCAGCCTCGTTTTCGGCGAGCAGCACACTATTGGCCTGGATTTATTCTCGTGTGGAGATAATTCCTCGTGCAGCTCTTGTCCCAGAGTCTGTGCTAGTGTTGCTGGTGGGGTTTTCTTAATAATTTAAAGGCAGAGGGCTTTCCAGCTAGGTTTCATGGTATTTGTAGCTCACTGGGGTCCTCTTCCTCTTAGCATTGGGATGAATGGTTTTGGTGAGCAAGATTTATGGTGCAAATGTTTGTGTCCAACGAGCCTCTTCTGGGTCAAGCTGAAGGCAGCAGGAGACCCATGTTAAACTCTGTGTAGATTTTCAAAAGAATGGTCCTTTGGCCCCAGAATTAGCTTTCCACCCGTCTATAGGACTACTCCCTGTCTATATGACTGTTTGCTCCAGAACTGTCCTATCGTCAGATCTGCAGAAACCAAATACTGAAAGGGCACAAATTCTGCCAAGGCAGTTTGCACTTTCTTTACCACAAACCTTTGTTTTCTGGTTATTTCTGCCTTTATTTGCCTAGCTGCAGGTAAAGGAGTGCTGGGGATGTCTGCACCCCTCCTGACCACACCCACTACCTGCAGCAAAATGTGGTGCCATCTAGCTGTAACTCATCACTATCTCATTATCTGCTAATTCCCTCCTCTGTGGAGCACTGAGTTAATTAAGAGATTCTGGAGGCTTTTGCTGCAGAAGTATTGAGAGCTCCTCCCATGCTGTGGGTCTCTTGGATGGGTGTTCAAGAGAGGATGCACTTAGTGAACTAAGGCCAGAGCAGCAGGCAGGTTCCCTGGGGTGCGTTGGGCAGTGGGTGCTTTGTTCCCCTAGTGCAAGAGGCCAAGGGAGGAAGAGGAGCAGCAGATATTTTTATCTTCCCATCCTGGATAGAGATGAAAATCAAAACATCTTGATTAATTTTTCAAAAAGTAAATCTAGGTCAATTCAAATATTTGCCAATTTTTAACAATTTTGATTGGATTACAGCCCCTTTAAAATTGCCCCTGCAGAAGTGTCAATAAATGAAAATAGGAGCAAAGTTAGCAGATGACTTTGACATAGTTGGCATATGGGTAATTGGACCCCGTGCAAGACGGGCTCCCGTGAGCACACAGGGTTTGCTCTGCCCCAGCCGTGCTTCTCGATGCCGCTGCGAGCGCCTCTGCTCTTAGAGCTGCGCTGGAAACGCTCTCCCTGCATCCCGTGGGTGCCCATATCACCCATGGGGCCGCGTCCTGCCTCTATCCCATGGGAAGTCAGGCTGGAGAGCCAGCCTGGGAAAGCTGGGACACTTCAGTCCCAGGGTAACTTTGGTGCTAAGTTCCCTGAGGATAGAGCTCTCCTGGGAGGTTGTTTCCCATCTGCTTGCTCTTCACTTCCGTGCATCTTCCTTCTCCCTCATCTCTTTGATCCTCTTCCTCCCAGCGAGGCTGGATCCACTGGGTTGCTCCCAGCACCGACGGGCTCGTGCTGGTGCAGAAACGTGGCTGTAACCTGTTGTGTGCTGAGGGCAGCAGTCTGGATTGCAATGCGGTTCCCACTCGACTCGAGCAAGCAAAGTTCTGGTGGCCTTGCCAGCATGTGATACTGCACAGGGTTATCACTAAGGCAGATCCCGGAGGCGTATCTGGCATGGAGATAACCTCTGGGTGTGTTTAACAGCTCCCTGAGATTGCTACTGTTAGGCACAGCCTTTAGAAGCAGGGCTCGCTGTGACACTAGTCGCTTATCCCTGCAGCGTGCAGTGCGCTCCTCAGATGACTGATAACACGAACAGGAGCTCCCAGCTCACCTGAGTGCTTGCTCACCACAGAGATGGACTTATTGCACGTTCACTGCTGCTAATGCTGCTGACGGGATGACAGACAGAAGCCAGTGAGTCAAACAACGATGAATTCCTAGTTCAGGATCAGATGTGAGTGTCTGCAGCAGCTGTTCCCCTCTAGGGTCAACTAGAGTGGTTGGAAGAGAGCAGGGCTGGCGCCTTCATCACCCCGAGGTGACCAGAGCGACCGGGAGGTGGAAGTGCCTGGTCTGTGCAGCTGCATTAGGTGATGGGGGATGAGCAGCACCTATCTGTGCAGATGACAGGGCTGAATCGCCCTGGCAAACTCCCACCTGGCTGCCACCGCGTTGGCTTGGGAGAGGGGAGGCAACAACATTTGCTTCTTGACTGGCGCAAGGTATCGAGAGAAACATCCTTTCTGAGGACAACAGAACACCCAAGGCAGCTCAAATCAGATTTTGGAAAAACTGCATGTCAGAGATTGCTCCAAACAGGAGCCGAAATACAGAAGGCAGCTCTGAGTAATGTAGGGAGGAATGGAGGAGCCAGCTCTGTGGAGCATCTGTTCAAGCGCCCAAGTCAGTTTGCTTTGGAAGGAGGCACCTTGGTAGGACTGCAGTATAAATGCTGGCAAAGCACTTGTTTAACAGCTAAATGCTGCAATTCAAACATGCTCAAAAAAAGACAAAAAAAAAGAGAATTTGACCTCTCTCTGGGGAGGATGAGTTCTAGCTCGCTGCACACATGGTTTGCGTGTGAGAAGGGCCAACATTTGTGCTGTGGCCGTTTCTAAGCCCACGGGCTCAGGGAGGGGTGGGGGCGAAGCCTTGGCCAGCGCTCACAGCACTGCCTCTCTCTGCAGCGCCTGGTGCGGATGAACATGCCCATCTCGCCCGAGGACCTGACCGTGCACTTCACCTCTACACTCATGGCCCTGATCCGCACGGCTCTCGAGATCAAACTCGCCACAGGTGAGAAGTGAGTTGGCAGAGAAGCCCAAGCCTGGAGGCTGGTGGGAGCTCCCCAGCCCTCTGGGAGCCTCAGGAGCCCTCACCCAGGTGGAAACCTCCTCTTCCATCGTTCCAAGGACCATAGCAGGGCACAGAGTTGCCGGCAGAGAGGGGTTCTCAAGGCTTGCCCTGCCTGTGGGGAGGTGATGCTGAGATGGAGGGTTGTGTTTGGCCATCTCAGAAGCTCAGCGGCACCCCCTGTATATACAGATTGCTGTATATGGAAAGACAAGGCTACACAGGGGAGAAAAAAGAGGGAATGGGTCAAAATATGAGAGGGAAGAAAGCCTTTCCTCTGCAGTGTTGCTGTCTGCTAGTAGTGAAGCAGGGTCGTGAAGCTCTGTGAGCTGTGTTCTGCCTTGAGATAAAATTTTAATTATTTAAGTGCTTAACCAGGCATATGCTTGACTTCCCGATTAAACATTGCAATGCTATAATAAAATACACTGACTCTTTCTCTGGGTCATTACATGATTTAATCAGTCTGTCTGGGGTCAGAATCAAGGCATGACCAGCCAAAGCACTTCTTTTACCTAATTTAAAAACTAACAGGAGGTAATGATGTTCTTATGGGTGAAGAGCAGGGTTGTATTAGGATGCTGTGCTTTTCCTAAGTGGTTTTAGGCCAGTCTTTTGCCTTCTCTGTATTAATTGACTCTCTCATAAGCCGTAGAAACTGTTGGTTTTGATGCTTTGTGTCGGTGCTGCTGGCAGAAGAGGATGTTTTGTGGCCATTGGAGCAGCTCTGAAGAGGGACACCGAGGTTCAGACTCCCATTTCTAAGCATGCAGTTAGGACCTCGTGGGTTTTCAGAAACCAACATCTTACTGCAGGAATAACCTCTGTGATTGCTACTGAATATGACAACCCAGCCTCTAAGGACGCTGAAGTCTTAAGAATTAGCAGTGTTTTATGATTCTAGTTTTAATATGAATCTAGTTACATGTCAGCAACAGCAATTCAGTGTTTTTCAGCTGAAAATGGTACTTTCTCTGATTTTTTTTAGATTTTTTTTTTGTACATGTTGGCGGCTGGAAAATAGAGCTCAAGAGGTAGTGCTGGATTCTTTCTAGGGTTTGTATCAGCTCTGGGTTGTGAGTTCTTGACCTGGTTTATTGTTACAGTCTTGGTTTAAATAGCTTTAATGGACGGCATTTAATTGAGTCTTCAGTGGGACTAACATGCCCTTAATAAACCTTCCCTAATGAAATTCAATGTGGGAGTTCAAGCCACCATTTAGCAGCATACCCAGAGTCTTCTCCCATTACTTTTCTCTTAGAAAAATAATCTCTGTCATTCCGATGAGCTACTTAATTGCCTGCTGTGCAATGCATGCATTTGGGAGTCGGCCTGTTGTACATAGACTTTAATCACTTTCCACTTGTGTCCTGGGACATCACTTTGGCCCTTTGAATAAAACTGCTGGGTTGGGCTCTTTCAGTTCTGAGTTGTTCTATAGCTTCTGACTCAGTGTTGACTTAGAACAATAAATATTCTAAATGTTTCTCTCTTTCCCAAACACTTTGGGAATGGGTTGTTGTTGATGGAGAGGGTTTGTAATAGTTCAATAGCTCATAGCTTGGTCTTGCTGTAATGTGGTAGCCAGGTAGTTTTCCTCTTAGGTCTTATTGTGCTTCTGAAAGGAGCTGGAGGAAAAGGACTGCACATAACTTGTGCCTATTTTAAGCACCTAATTAAAGTGAAGTTGGGGATAATAGTTCTGCTGAGCTCCCTGTAGAGCCACCTGGGAGAAGTGCTGGTGCAAAGGCAGCCCAGGTTTCTGATGGCCACTGGCATTTTCCCTTCTCTTCACACACTTTTTCTGTTCCCTCCCTTCTGCAGGAGGTGTGAAGCAGCACCAGTGTGATGCTGAACTGAGAAAAGAGATCTCGCTGGTTTGGCCCAATCTGTCCCAGAAGACACTGGATTTATTGGTGCCTCCTCACAAACGTAAGTGGGACACGACACAACCCTAGCCCCCGAGGCAGGCGTTCCCCTCCTTACCTGCTCTGCCCCAGCCCACCCAGGGGCAGAGACATCTCAGGGGTGCAATAGATAAGCCTAGCGTAAGTCACAGTGTTCACAGCTCCATACTATGGTTATCTACAGGGTAAGCAAGCCGAGGTCACGTCCGGAACTGTGCTGCACTTTGTTTCAGTAGGTTTCTGATGCACCAGTGAGGGAGCATAGCCCTGTCTGGTTGCTTCCATTTTTTTTTTCCATAGCTTTCCTTGCCTCCTGTTTGTGCCACACAGGACAGGAGAGCAACTTGTGCCACCTGGGATCAATCTGCTCCATAAAATAAAGAGAAGAACATTAAAGTTTGCTGAGAACTCACGTAATCAGAAGGGAGGCACTTTACTAAAGGCCTTTTTGTTATTTAATGATGTCCTGTGCTGAGAAAATGGAAAGTTTGCCATTATCTTGATTGGCCAAAGTGAGAGCTCTGGATTCCTGATTAATGAGAAACCATGCAGCCCAATAAAGGCATTGTTAATTAAGAAAATGAGGGAGCTGAGGAGGTGCAAATCAGAGGGTAGTGACTGCCTAAGTCTTTTCTTATGCACCTCTCTTGATGCCTTTATATCTGGTGTTTAACCCTTCACTTTTTAGGTATTTATTCAGCTACCATGTGTGGACAGGCCAGTAGCATAGCTGTGAGGGCAAAAAAAGACATCTGGAAAAATGATATACAGTTTTGAAGAACATTAGCCCATTATGCTGCAGCTGACTGTAATTCAAAGGAAGAGAAATGATGCTTCTGGGTTGATAAAAAGCTGGCTGCAGATCTGGTATTAATTTAGCCAAGTCTCTTGTCAGTCTGTAAAGAGGGGCTGTCCTCCTCAGACCTGAAGGGAGCAGCAGGCAAAGATAGAAGGGAGGAATGGGGAAAAGTTGATCTTTGTGTTACAATCTTTTCTTGCAACTTTTTTCTTTCCCCAATTTTTTTCTCTTCCTTATACCTCATTCTAATGCAATGCCTTCACCCTGATTTACATGCCTATTTAATATTTCCACTCCTTGTGCTTTTTGATTAACTCTTTTCTTCTTTTCCTTCCCTTTTTCCACCTGAACGTCGCTGCCACGTTTTGTTTTCCTTTAACCAGCCGATGAGATGACCGTGGGGAAGGTCTACGCAGCACTCATGATATTCGACTTCTACAAGCAAAATAAAAACAGCAGGGAGCAAGTGCACCAGCCTCCCGGAGGCCTCTGTCAGGTACTCGCTTTGTGTAGCTGTGGGCACTTCTAACAAGTCTCATGAGCTCATTTCGTCTGAGAAGTCTGGATGTTTCTCCAAGCAGGATTTGAAAATGCTGTCTTAAATACAACACGTCTCTTGAAAGTGTCTCTCTGTCTCAATCTTAAAAAAAACATAATCCATTTCCAGAATTTCAAGTGATACGGGTGATTAGGTCCTATTTTCAGAAATAATTTACATGGTGGGACACCAAAGAAGTATTGAGAAGTAATGTCAGTTTGGTTGCAAAATGTCTATGGTGCTTTCAAAAATGGCAATTATGCTTCAAAACAAATTTCCAGGAAATTTCTCTGTTTTCATGTGCAGATCCTTTCACCTTCTTTGGGCATGCGCTAGTAAAAGTGAGGAGTGAACTTCTGGGGAAATGTTTTCATTGGAGAATGGGGCAAAGGGGTTGGTGATTCATGCTCCAGCCCTAACAGTTATTTTACTACTGTTCATTTATTATCTCCTTTATCCCTACTAACAAACACTGTAATATTCACTTCATAGCCCTTGAGCATGGCAGGGTGGTGGAATTTTAGTCAGAAGCTGAGATTCCAGTTTAGAACTGAAAACCATTGCAAAGGACAGGCCTGACCTGCAACTTAATAGGAATTACCAGGAAGGAAGTCTTTTTCAGTATTTCTACTTTTACAGCTTAGCCTCAAATTTGGTAGCATACAAATATCTTACAATATGGAAGCCAGTGACAAACTTCTCTCTGGAGTTAGGTATTCAGGATTTTGTCTCATAAAGATTGTCATATGGCCGCACACAAGAACTGTGTCAGGCTAATAGCTTTCTGAAGGTGATAACTCAGTGATATCTAGGGAAATAGCATGAGAAATGGGTGGATGCAGAGATGTATCCTCTCCTTTTCCTGTTGAGCTTCATGATTTGCCCCAAGGGACTTTCTGAGGCAGGAGTTTTATCCTCATCTTGGTACTTAATAGCTCTCCATGGACTTGCCACGATGACCAGGGGGCAATTGCATAATTGGAAGGCAATCTGATAAATACATATAATATACTCCTCAAACAGCAACTGCCTTGGGATTGAATCCCCAAAGCCAAGTAGGACATGGAGCCCATGTCCCCAGTTGGACTTGGAACCATGAAACTCCCTCAGGATGAGCAAGCACAGGACGGGGATCCAATGTGGCCACCTCCATTCCTCTCACATACACCAGGCTGAGGCTAGAGCAGCACCTGACTTGGCGTCACAAGCTGTGACCTGAATTAAACAGCCCCTTCGGCCTCCAGCCTCCTCTTTGCAAGCCACAAGAAAGCTCCCGTCATTGTATGAAAATTCTGCTGCACTCTGGGGTCTGGGGGAAATATTTTTGAGTCTGAATGTGGACTGTAGCACAAATGTTCTCTTCAGTGTTGTCCTGTGCAAAGATAAAGACAGCAATTGTCCTTCAGAACCTCTTACAGCTCTGGGAAGGTCAGTGCTTCTTCTGCTGGGGTAATCTTTAAGGGTGACTAAGTGGACATTTTATTAAAGAGGAAAGACACAGACATTTTCTCCATATCCAAGCCTGCCTCTGAGCCTTTGTTTGTGCTTTGCAGCCTGGAGCAGTGTCGCTGTTCCACCCACTGAAGGCCACCTTGGAGCAGACGCAGCCCGCAGCGTTCAGCAACGCCAAAGCGTTCCTTCGTCAGAAGAGCTCCGCTTCGCTCAACAACGGCGGCGCACTGTGAGTATCCTGGGGCTGGCCTGCACGACTGTCCTGGGAAAAGGGGCAGGCTGGTCGTAAGCATCAACCCTGACCGCTACCAACTGGCTTTGGAAAGGGTGCAGCACGTCCAGTGACACGAAGAGTGGTGGCCTCTTCACCCTGTGGCTGAGGGATGTCCTGGTGGCAGCTACCAAACTGCCTCTGTGCAGCTCTGTGGCCACCACTTCTTCTGAGGCCACAAGTGTCACAGATGTCTCAGATTTTAATTATAGCTGTCTGGGGTTTACATGGCCTTAATGACCACGGTGAGAGACCAGTATGAGTTGTGTAAGAATACAAAGCTGAGGCTACCTGCAGTAATTTAGTGTACTTTAGTAAGACTACAAGTTTGTTTGTCCCATATTATTTAACAGCTATTTGTCTTACATGTTTTCCCTGTTGTATAACTCCCAATTATTTATTTATTTTGTTTTATTTTCTAATATTATTGCCATATTGCTTGATGGCTGGTGCTGGTTCTTCCGTTCTGAGGTAGAAGAGATCCTTGCCTAACAGTTCTTGAACTCCAGAATTGTTTGTTCTTCTCCATCAGAACTTAAGCTGCAGTATTGGATTTCCTCAGTTATTTTTTAAAAAATATGTTGTTTTGCTTAGTTTGGTTTCTGTGTCATTTATGAACTCCTCAGACTACATAGAAAAGTATGTAGTCCTATCAAAGTCCAAAAGACCTTACAGCTTCGCCAGCCGTGGTGCCCATGCTGCAGCTAGTTTCACAAGCATTGGGAAATCTTTGAAAACTCCAAGTGTACCTGAGCACTCTGTTGTCTTCATCACAGTAAGATTAGTAGAAGCTCTCTGTAAAAGAGCTCATTTACCTTTCCTCTCTACCTCCTGACAGGCCAGCCCCAGAGGGTGGGATCAAAGAGTCCAGTTCCTGGGGGACTCAGCGCACCCAGGATATGTTTTATGAAACCAGGACACCAGCTTTTGAACGAGGCCACTCAGAAGAAATCCCTGTTGAACGGGTGAGCAGAAAGGTGAAGGCAGAGTGAAATGCAGAATGTCTCAACAGAACAGATATCAAACTAGACACTTTACTGGTAGCTGAAAATGCGCTGTCTCCAGAGAAGAGTATTGATTTCTCTTCTCACAACTCAAAACTTACTTCATTGTTTTGGAGAGGAAAAAAATATATATGATAGTTTGTACTGCAACTTTCTGTGTTGAAAGTTCTTCTGGAAATGTCTACGCCTGGAGCTAGGTGTTAATAACCCCAGTAACGTAGGGTTATTTCTTCCTAGTTTGTTATTCCCTCCTAGTTTGTTATTCCCCTGTCATTTTGCATGAACTCTGAAGGGTGGCCTGGCTGGCCAGAGCTTGAGGTGCCTGGCAGTCATTGCCATGGCTTGCGAAAGAGCTTGGGCTTCCGTTGCCCACACTGGAGATGGTGCTGTCAAAAAATAGCCACCTCTGCACTCTGCAGCTCTTGGTTTACTCTCTTTTCTCTACCAATGTCTCTTCAGATGTAAACTTAAGTTTGAAGAAACCTGCTAGGATGATGGCTTTGAAGCTTGTGTTTGTGTTCTTGCTGCTGACACTATTTCTTTTACTGACACTAATCAGGTGGTAGAAATGAGGGAAATCAGCCCCACTCTTGCCAATGGAGAGCCCCAACCAGGCCTGGAGAGCCAAGGACGGGCGGCTTCCATGCCGCGCCTCGCTGCTGAAACTCAGGTGAGCTGAATAAGTCAAGGGCTCTGAATGTTCCCTCTTCTTGTTATGTTGAAGGATGCTTGTGAGTATTTGTTTTAAAAGATGTTTATCGAATCTGGAGAAAGGTAGCAAACCTTTCTGTGCTTTAAGATTATAGGAATTCACATGTAGATAAGGCACTGCCCCCAGATTTACTCATCAGTGGTTGCAGCAAAAAGCAGAAAAATCCTGCTGTGTGGTAACAAACTGATGACTACCTGCCCATGCGTATCTGTTCTGATTAACTGGAGTCACAATATAGTTTGAAGACCTGTATCCTGGAAAGCATGTTTGCAACTGAGAACAGTGTGCTATGTATCCAAGCAGTATATCAGGGCATGCTCTTGGCCATAAAACAAATGGGAGATGTGCTGTGATTTTCTGCGATAGATGTAAGGACATCTGCAGTGTAAGACACTAAGCAGCATCCCTGTTTCTCTTCCTGTAGTATTTAGCATTTACTGTATCCATGGGTAATATGCTGCTGAGGATGTTGTTTTCCTTGCTTCTTTACAAGAAGTCTCATGATTAGAGCTGAACATTGCAGCAACTTGGTGACTATTTGTGAATGCTCCTTGCTGCATAGGTTGCCATGGTTTTCACAGGTCATTTCTGGGCATTTCACCAGTTCATTACTAACTCATTGCCCCAGATGCTCTCCAGTCACCAAGCCACCTCATGATGATAACATCTTCCTTTTACAGCTGCATCTCTGTCATTGAGGAGTCTTGATTCATAAAATAGTAAGCCTGTGGTTGGGGGCTATTTTCCATGTCTCTGTGTGGCCAGCAGAACATGAAAGATGCTGTGCACCCTGGATACACATCAATAGTAGCACCAGGTGTGTCTGTTTTGCTCACATATTCCAGCTGGCAGAAGAGACACTGAACTGACTGACAAGTTTCCCAAATGGCTTTAGGAATGATGCCTTAGTAAGAGAGCTCCAGAAGAATAGGACCTTGTTTCTTGGGATTCTTTTGAGTTACTAAGAACACTACTCAAGATGCCTAAAAGAGAAACAGACCCCTAAAGAAACCCATTTTCCTTCCCATCCTTCCTCCTAAGACAAAGGTTGCTCTCTATTCCAGACAACAAGGAGCTTCTTTCCTTCCAAGGCAAAGCACATACCAATAGCACATGCTTTTCTTTGGGAAAGCAGCACAGTATCAGCCTGCAATGGATGCTGCTGTGGTTGAACAAGCGCACAATCAGAGACTGAAACATCCATTTGCCCTCTTGCAAAGAGAGAAAAACTTCTGGGTTGCTCTTGGTAGTAGCCCAAAGCTACTGCTTGCTCTAGGAGGAAATGTCCTGTTGATACCTTCCTGCATCCATTGGCCAAAGGGTGGTGGTGTCTAGTGGGCAACCAGTTGCCATTACTGTGAATAGTCTATGCCAAGAGTTAGGGACAAAACACCCAATTTCCATGATCAAATATGGTCAGGAGTGAATCCCTTGTTAAGAAGAATGGGATGCATCCAGTGGGACACGGCTGCTGCATGTGAGACCTGTCTACTTGAGTTACAAATCAGGCCTGTATCAGCTGGGTGGATCTAACCTTGATTAATAATGAAGTGTTTTGATGTTTGTAGCTTCAGATGAGTAACTGATGTACTTTCTGTGTGTCTTCCCCTTCCATGCCCTCCACCTTCCCTCTTACATGCTGCTTCTGGTGCTCCCAAATTTTGAGTTCTTTATAACTCTTACTTGCAATGCTTTCTGTTTCCTCCTGTTTTCGGTGCATTTCCCTTTCTGTTTGCCTGCCATCTCTCTGTCTTTTTGTGTTCCACTCTTAAAAAAAAAAAAAAAAAAAAAAAAATGCCCTCCCTCTTTGCCGTCCTCCTTCCCCCATCACCTCCTCTCCCTTCGTCATGATGTCTGCTGCACATCTGCCGTGATGTCTGACAATGGCTGTACTGTGGGGCTGCTTCCAATAATGTCTCATCTTGTCCGAATTGTTTGCAGAGGAGCAAAGCACGGTCACCTGGGAGTTACCTAGCAGTATGTAGTTTGCACTAAGTTGTATCCTATTCAACCTCTGTTAAGAAATAATGAACCCTCCTTAACCCTCTTCTTTTTCCGTTCTCATTTGGAGTGCAATGTTGCACCGACACAGCCGCTACCTCTACCCTCTTTTCCTCGGCTCCCCCGATCCACGGTTGCACGCCGCACGCTCCAATAGCAGGGAGGTTTTTCTTTTCTTTTGCTTATTTATTTATTTTGTATGGCTTATTGCACAGGAATGTAGCAAGTGAAAACAAGGGCTTTTGTAATGAAGAAGCAATTAGCAACTCTCTCAAGGGTTATAGCATAGTCTCCCAGGGCTTGTGAGGAGTGTGGGCACCCATTAGCCTAATGAGAAACACATCAAGATTTCTGGGAAGGATATTCTTTAGTCTGCTAAAATACAATTCCCATCAGCGCCAGTGGGGGCTTCTGTTCCTGGAATAAGCACGCAACCAGCTCCAAAGAGGGATGGTTATTTCTTTTGGGCTTGGGTGGCTGGTCTGTTAGAAAACTTCTGTCTTCTCCCTGGCAGCTCTTAAAGGGACTTTGGAAGTCTTGGTCTCTGTTTCTAGTGGACAGCACTTTTCTGGTGTGCTATTTTACCCAAAAGAATCAATTCCTAGATGTGGCCACTCTACGATCCTCTTCCACCTCCCATTGCCTTCAGATTTAGCAGTAAGTGGAGAACATGGAGCTCTGTTTTATAAAAGATTCCTTGCCTTGCAAGGACTGCAGGAGGAGGCAAATGCAGCCCAACATATTCATGTTAACTGGTGCAGACCCTGGGCCACACCAGTGTCAGAACCTTTGTTCTGTTCTCTTTGACGTCTTTGTGTCTCCAACAAGTTTCAGCTCCAACGTCCACCTTGGACTCCACTGGCAAGCATCAAAATTGGGGTGACTGACCTGAAAGAGAGGGAATGGCGAATAAAAGTCGGCTCAGGTTGCAACTTTGCGTGCAGGACAAGCTTCCTAATACCTGAGACAGCATGCTGAAGGAAGCAAAGCAGTTCTTTGCATTCAAAGTAATGAACAGAGCTGCAAAACACCCAGCTTTGCATTATGTAAATACCACAGGGCAGCTGAGATCTGAATTCCTGGGTAAGCAAACAAAATTGTGTAGACAGTAAAAATAATACAAGGCTCTTTGAAAAGGTTACAGTGAACAAAGTAAATGTTCTGCTAGAACAGAACAGGACCTCATTTGAGGATTCAAACAAGTGTTAAGACCTAAAGGACTGAGGGACATCCTGAGCTCCTTTCTAGGCAGGGCGGACTGCGGCAGCCTGAGGTCTTCCCTCTGCCAAGCAGCTTTTGTGTAACAATAGACCCAGGGAAGCCTCTAGAGGATGAGTGAAGATCTGTCTCCTCCTCAGAGCAGTCTGCAAAGCACCTGGATGCCAGCAAAGTGCAAGAACAGGAAAATCATTTTGCTTGTTTTGTGAGCTTTATAAATGGTGGTTCAGTAGTGAGGCAGTGAAAAGCTCTGAGAACTGGTGTCTTACAAGACACTTGTATAATTTCTACAGAGCATTTTGCAAGGCTTTGAGCCCAAAGGGAAGGGAACAGAGTCCCAAGCTCCTGCTGGCATGGGGATGTGGCCCCGCTTTGCCTATGGGAGGTTGTATTAGTCTGCACAGAGATCTCATGATTTACCTTTTAGCCACAAATAACACGAAAACAGCAATAATGAGCCTGAGAAGCCGTTTCTGGATAAGTCCTGGTAGAACTGGAGTGGAGGCTTGCTATCCTGGTTGCCCTTGCTATTAGGTTTTGATAGAGCAATGGTAGGACAAGAAGTCAGAATTTAGAAGTTTGATAAGCATCCTCAGATGCTTATGTGATGCCTCAGATATGATTGCCAGATGGCCTATACCTTGCTCACTTCTTATTGCTGATTTTCTTCTCCAGGTGATACCCAGAATTATTTTTCACGCTTTCCTGTTCAGAGTTGTTCTGGGCCCTGAAATAGCTTTCAGTGACACTAGTCTTGGGGAACTTTGTGAGATGCTTGGCTACTGTGCTGCCCTGTGGCCCTGCTAATGTCCTGCTGACCCCTGTGATGCTGTGTTTGGTGTCAAGTACTGCATATTGTACCTGTGCGCACATTGCTAGAGAAAAGCCCATTTTAGCAAATGCAGATCTCATTTGCTCCTCCTGTTTAACACCAGGTCTACCATTCCACAAGTCCTTCTGCCCATTTGTTATACATACTTAACCATTTTTCTCCTTTCCCTCCTTGCCCTGTCCCTCACTGTAAAACCCCTCCCATGCTGGGGGCTGAACAGCTAACCATGGTGCAGGGCCTGCCCTCTCACGCTGCTGCTGTCCCTCCGTGTGCCTTGCAGCCCATCCCGGACACCAGCCCCATGAAGCGCTCCATCTCCACGCTGGCCCCACAGCGTCCCCACGCCATGCACCTCTACGAGTACTCCTTGGAGCGCATGCCGCCGGAGCAGGTTCATCACCACCACCACCACCGCTGCCACCGGCGCAAAGAAAAGAAGCAGAAGTCTGTGGACAGGTCCCCGCATCAGCTGGCCGACGGGGAAGCTGGTGAGTAAGGCACGAGGTGTCTTGTTGGGGAGGGCAGCCTTTCCTCCCTGTGGATTTGAGGCCCCATCTGCGTGTGTGGAATGGCTGCCATCTCTCACACCTGGAAGTTCCGTCTGTTCAAAGGTTGATTGACCATCAACCCCTCAACCAATGTTCTCCTTGCAGTGGCTCAGTCTGGTGAGTCTTCCTCCAAGGATAAGAAGCAGGAACGCGGTCGATCCCAAGAGAGGAAGCAGCACTCTTCCTCCTCCTCTGAAAAACAGCGCTTCTACTCCTGCGACCGCTACGGCAGCCGGGACCGTTCTCAGCCCAAGTCTGCTGATCAAAGCAGGCCCACCTCGCCCAATGGAGGGCCAGAGCAAGGTCCACACAGACAGGTGAGGAGAGCAGGGTGGGGAAAGAACCCTAAGGTCTTCAGGGATGTACATACCTTTAATTGTGTTTCATTTAATTTAACTAGAGAGAATAGGGAATGCCAGGCAGCAGCAGACAAAACCTTTCAGATGCTGCTTGCTGCTTCAGATCCAGCCCAGGATTGGAAATATTGTCCCTTGATGGCTTTTTAAATAGCCTTCTACTAAAGCATGGAGTCAATGCATTCACAGAGAGACCCCCTGCCTTGATAACAGCTTCAGTTAGCCAGGTGCAGAGCAGCCTGGGAGACCTGGGAATGGGCCTGACTTGATGGAGATGGAAAAAATGTATTTGAGCAAAGACAGGTCAGTAATGTGGAGTGGAAAGGTGCACTGGTCTGCTGAACTAAGCCTTTGCCCTGCCAGATTTGTTAATTTAGCATCTACAGCTGTCCAGTGCTGCAAACATTGGTGACTGTGAAATAAATCCATGCCATCGTGGTATAATCCAGTATAGTACAGTGTGGAAAGAACGACTCCTGAGATCCAGCACTACGTTTAGCCCTGGTACCTTGGTGGTTTCAGTAGGGTTTGCTCATGAAGCAATCTCAATAACTTGCCCTTAAGGCTGTGTGGGCTTTGGAGCTGTCCGCTTGGTGGAACAGGTTAATTTTCACATGGTCTCTAAAAGCTGAAATGAAAAAATCATTTTGCCCTAGTGTCAAATACATCTGCAAATCTGTTCTCTAGCTGGAAGGAGAAATCAAGGTAATAGAGAGTGGGAACATAGGAAAAGAACAGGATCCAAGAGGGAACTGACAGAGCCTAGATGGCCTTCATGCTTTTTTCAGAGGACTTTTTTTCTTTCTTAATTTCTCTCTTTGCTTTGAGAGATGGTGAGATGACATTGCTTTCAGCAATGTAACTATGCCTCTCCTTCCTTGCCTGCTCCCCTTGCCCAAGCTTAAATTACCACGTATGGCGTAATTAAAAAACTGAAAGTTTCTCATAGTTAATGAGTTCATTATTAGAGTGTCGCTTGCCTTTGCAAACCTGATCCCCCAGTTCCAGTGAAGACTGTATTGTCCTTCGTGTCCTGCATAGATTTAGTGAGGAGCAGAGAAAGACAGTTCTTTTAGTGTCCAAGGATTATGTTGATTTGCATCTTACCTGCTTTCAGTGGAGCTGTTAATACATTTCCTAGTCATATCAGGAAAAAAAAATTATAAAAATAGTCAAACCAGCATATCATTTGTGTCCTAATGAGCTGAAGACTCTTTGTCTTCATAAGGAGTCTCTGAGATGCTCTGTCACTCTGCTCCTGCTGTATTTTGGCTCAAAAACAACGTGCTTGTTAATGCTCAAGCATTTTCTTTGTTAGCTCTTCCCTTTCCTTGGGAGACTGAGCTTTTACCAAGGGTCAGGCCTGGGAAAGCACATTTCCCTGGCTTCTCAAACAGAACGAGGCCACCTCTGGCTCAGTCCACCAAAAACGTAGGTTGGTTCCAGCTAGAGTCAAGCCAAATATCCAAAGACACGTTTGGATCGAAAAGAAATTCCCCAGAGATTTTTGTGAAAAAAAAAAAAAAGAGGGAAAAACATTTCACTGGGGCCAACTCCAAATGCTTTGTTTGACCCAAATAGGAATGTTTATGTTTCTTAGTTTCCTAACTAAGGAAATCAGTTAGTTTCCTAGTTATGAAAGGAAACTAGTTTTCTAGTTTCTACCGTTTCCTTTTTAGTCCAGGTGAATCAGTAAATAAAAAAATCCATTTCACATTAAAGATATGAAAAACTTTTCATTTAATTTTTTAGAAATATGATAGGATAGGAGATTTGGGTGTTTGAAAAAAAGAGGAGGATATTTTAGCATAAAGAAGTCATTATCTAAGCTCACAATCATTTCCTGAATTAGATTCCTGGATTGAAGAAATTTTAACATCCTACAAAAAAGTATTCTTGGCCATTTTAATGCTTGTCAAAGGAAGTTAATTCTGCTTGGTTTTATTGGCATTTTGAGTGCTAAACAGGTACATTCCCCAAACTGGCTTTACTCCACAGCCTGATGGCCTGGGATTTTCCAGGGTTTTCCTCATATGGGGCAGCTGCTCAATTTTTTTACCCTGCTGTGAATGGTGACCTTGGAGCATTTGGGATCTGTTAACCTTCAGCGCAGGGACCTGCTGCAGGTCTGTAACAGCAAACATGGTGCTGCTAGAGAAGGGAAGAGGGGCCAAAAGGAAGATAAGTAAAAGAAAAAGCAGTTTCTGTCCTCTGATATCCACCACCTTCGCTCAGAATGCCTGGGGAAGCAGAGGCAGAGCAGAACAAGGGGTGATTGATAGCCAAGCAGGCAACAACTTGATATTTTGAGAGGAAAGGCAAAGACGCACCATGGAAATGAAAGGTCTCATCGGGAAAGGTTAAGTCACTGAAGACTCGAGGATGTTAAAACACACTCACAGGATTATTCATGTACTGTCCAGGGAGGATGTAAATAGAAATGGCCAAACCAGAGCCCATTCCTCTCCCTCACATCATTTTTTCCGTGGTGTAGCTCAGTTCACACCCGCACATCGCTGTTACTAACGTGAAAAGCTGCCAGTCACCCGCCATTCAAAAACTGAATGTAAAATGTTAACTTGCAGAAGCTGACCAGGCATTTCAATATTTTTCTTTAAAGAACCCTTTTGCTGAAGTTAAGAGTGAATGCTTTTGAGGCTTTGCAAGAAGGGGCTGTTTAATCAAAACACATTTAATTCCCAAAACAATGAAAACAAATCTACCCCAAAGTGCTCCTTCCAAACCACATGCTTTTGACAACCAAAAGCAAAATTTCTCCGTGCAAAACTTCTCCTCCTTGGCGATGCACGTGGCGTCGCTGCGCCGGGGTGCGGCGGTCGCGGTGTCCGTGCGCGCCGCCACAGCCGCGCAGGTAAGGCGCATGCCGGGCCCGTGTCTCCTGCTGACACCGTCCCTCTCTGTCGGCGCCGTCTGCCAGTTTGCGTCCTACCAATGCGCCAATCGTTTCTGTTCCAATCTACTGCTCCCAGAACTCCAGTCCCCTGGCTCTCCACATCTCCCGTCTAGTTATCGCTCGAGAACCTCCTTCCCCTTGACTGTGCTCGTCTAAACTCTCTCTTTTTTGCTTGTCTTCCCTCTTGTGACTTGTCTCTTCCTCCCTGTCGCTTGCCCTTCTGTTTTGCCCCCACCCGCCTCTGTGTTTGTCCGCCGTTTCCCTTTTTTATTTTTGATTTGCTTTGTTCCAATTTTTATGTAGGGCAGTGGTTCAGTTAATGGGAGCCCCTTGCTGTCGACATCTGGTGCTAGTACCCCCTGCCGGGGTCGGAGGCAGCTCCCTCAGACTCCACTGACCCCCCGCCCCAGCATCACGTACAAGACGGCGCACTCCTCGCCCGTGCACTTCGGCAGCTCGCCGAGCGGCCTGCCACCCTTCTCGCCGGGCCGCCTGAGCCGCGGCCTCTCGGAGCACAACGCCCTGCTGCGCGGCGATGCCGCGGGGCAGCCCGCCGCCACCGTGGCGCGCATCGGCTCCGACCCATACCTGGGCCACCGTGGCGATGGCGACAGCCCCTGCCGCGCCGCGCCGGAGGACACACTCACCTTCGAGGAGGCCGTTGCCACCAACTCGGGCAGGTCCTCAAGGACTTCCTACGTCTCCTCCTTGACCTCCCAGTCGCACCAAATCCGCCGGGTCCCCAATGGCTACCATTACACCCTGGGCCTCAACACAGGCCCGGGGACAGGCACCAGAGGACGCAGTTATTACCATGAGGCCGATGAGGATGACTGGTGCTAGTGTCGTGGCGAAGCCCCTTAAAATCGATGAGTTTTATCATCCGGAAGGCTGTGCACCCAGCCCCGCGAGGGCCCGGGGCCCGGCAGGGCGGCCGCCCCGGCCGCGAGGACCGCTCTGCCCGACGGCCTGAGCCCCTCTGAGCGAGACGCACGCGCGGCCGCTCTCCTCTCTTTTTGTTTTCGTTGCACTAGACAAACTCCACGAAGAAGGAAGGGTTGCGGGGAGCTGCTGCGTGCCCCAGCGCTCGCCCGCCTCCCTCCTGCCTTGTCTCATTGAAGCTGCAGGCGGAACCCGAGCCGCGAGCGCGACGCCGCTCCGTGCACGGCGCGGCTGGGACTGCGACTCCTTGCCGCGACTGGCGTCGCTCGGTCGTTGAGCTGCGTCGTCTTTACTTTTAGCGTCTGGTTCCCGGTCAGGGTGGCAGATGGGCAGACCCGCGGACCAGGTTGAATCCCGTTTTGGCTTGCTCGAGGCGAAGGGGGAAGAGCTCTGCCTGGATGCTGGGAGAGGGGAGACATGAGGGAGAACAAAGGACGGTCCCTTGGGACTCGATGTTCGGAGCCGCCCATGTGCCTGGAGCTGAGAAAACCCTGTGGCCCCCGGGACTCTGCTTGGGCGCAGCCGCGGCGCCCATCCCTTCTCCTTCCCCCCCACTTTGGATCCTTCACGACGACACACGGTTAAGCCGCCGGAGAGCTACTTTGTAAGGACTGTGTCCATGCTGCTGAAACTTTTCTCTCTGTCCCTCTCTCCTGTCGACTGCAACATGCCCTCACTGTTTTGTCTTGTTTACAATATAAGCTTGATTTAGCAAAAAAGAAAAAAAAAAACACAAAAAAAACACACAAAAAAAACTTTAAAATGGGGAAAAAAGGAGAAAAAAAGCATAGGGATGAGAAAAAGAAATGTTATTGGTTTTATATCAAGCTATTAGATAGAACTTTAACTTTTCATTGTGTGCATTTTTGTAAATTGTACAGTAAACAAAAAAAAAAAAAGAAAAAAAATACTCTTTATGTAGAGAATTAGTCCAATTGTCATTCCAGGTCCCACTGTTTCTACCGAATGCTCCAGTTGTTCACTACTAAGTGCCTAACCTTTGAAATCTTTCACAGCGACGATGCAACCTCTCGCTTCGAGGCGTCAGCAGTCGGGGACGTGCGGGGAGGGAAGGCAGGGCGGGAGGGAGGGCAAAGGGGGCGTCCGGCCCCGCGCGTCCCCTCCTCTCTGCTCGTTGGACAGCGTCTTCAAGGACCAGGTTGGAAGCTTATAGTGGGGAAGGCAAGCATGCTTTGGGGTTGGCTTGGGTTTTGTTGGCCTTTTATTTATTTTAATACTTACTGGGAGCGGGAGAGGAGCGATTCCGGGGCTCGAAAATGGCCTTTGCTCATTGAGGAGAGTTTCAGGCCCGCAGGGGAGCTTCCAGCTGCGCATGGAGCAGCCGCTGGGATGCTCTCCCAGGAAAAGTAGCGTTTTTCACACTGCATGTTGAGTCCTAGTTGGGCTGTGAAGGCTCCGGCCATGTTCTGTGCAGCGTAGTTTGTGTTGAGGGCAGTTGGAGAGAGTCTTGTTTTTATTGCCTGTTAGAAGACAAAAAAAAAAAAAAAAAAAAAAAAAAAAAAAAAAACCTCTAACTCTGATTCTCAGGGATGAGATTTCTGTGTTCTTACACTGACTCTTCTGTTGGACAATCCCTTTTTTTTGTGCACGTGTGGATTTCTGCACTTTGAGCCTGGGAAAGGGACAAGCTCAATAGGCCGCCAGCAAGGGGCAAGAAGGGCTGGAAGGAGCCCCCCAACGGGACCTGGTGTCTGTGGTTTTGGAGCTCTGCTGGATGGCTCGTGTGGGGCACGGTGAGGCCAGGAGGACTGAAGACGCATAGGACATGGAGAAAAGGTCGAAGAAGGAAGGGTGGGAGGTTGCGAGTTGTCAGTGCCAGAGAGGTTCATCACCGAAGACCCCGAGAGGGAAGAGGAGACCTCATTGGCTAGATGTATTTTTTGGAGCATCTACCAAGCACTGGAACTGTGAAACTTCTATAGATAGGGCAAGCAGTCGCTTAGGGCAGGTAGAGACCCTGGAGATCCGTTTTGTTGCTAAGGTAGAGTAGGGCATAGGACTTCACTAAAAGCTCAGGAGGTCTCTAAACACTTTCAGCAAAGTCTCCCAGCTTCGTGTGGGAGCAGTCTGTTGTAGGGCAGTTCTTAACATCTCCTGTAGCTTCTGCGTTGAGGAAATTCAACCAGGTTTGCTCCGTTCTCCGTTGTTTTTCATTTGTTTGTTTGTTTGGGTTTTCACTAAGAATCTCTGGCCAATCTCATCCCTGGATTCTGCTCAAGGAGAGCGCTGATCTGTTCCTCTGCTGCGGTCTTTCCATGCACTTTGATGGAATGAAGTGCAGCGGCCAGAGGTACGCTATGGATAATGGTCGTAACCTGCAAACGGAGGGCTATGCAACAAGATGACACGTAAGGAAACAAATCAAAACAACAGACAAACAGAAAAGACCTTCATCCATTCTGTAGCTTTATCTGCTGGATTTTCCTGTTTCAGGCTTCAGCATGATTGTGACCAAATGTTTTATACATTTTTTTCCTTATATGAAGGCACAAACACTTTATTTGAAATTTTAAAGAAAAAAAATTACTATTTTACTCCACAAAGTAAAGGAGAGGGAAGAAGAAATCTCTCTGACAGTGCATGCAAACATTGTACCCACGCTGGAAAGCAAAAGAGATGTCTTTCTGTATTGAAATATCTTGTCTTTTCTCCACTCTGCCTTTCCCCTCCCTTAATCCTTTGAGATATTAAACCCCACAGCCCCTAATACTAATAAAACCATCCGGAAGCGCACAGCCAGGCCATGGCATTGGATCACTCAATTCCTCTGTAGAACCTGAAGCAGAGCCGCAAGTTGTCCAGTTCTCCACCCGTCTCATAGGGGTTTTTGCTTCAAATGACAACAGTGACAGACAAGCCTGACCACAATTGTTCATAACCCTTTTCCTATATATTTTTACAGCCTCAATGCTGTCTCTTAAATGCATACGTAATATTTCCAAGGATTCTCATAGTGAGTTGCCAAACTTGAAATGCACCAATCAGTTTTCTGCATCCAGAACCAGTCTCGTAGTGGCTGTACTTTGAATAAGTAATGTTTGCATGTAAAATATATACATATATACATATATATAAAAAGTATGTGCATGGAAAATGTTTATCTTCGTACTTTTTTGATACAATGTATTCCTCAGTTGTTAATTTTTAATTATATTTGATATAAATTGGGGGTTTGTTGCAAAACTTTATATTTAAAAAAAACAATGTTAAAAATTATACAAGTTCCAACCATGCAACAAAACTTGGAACTTTACCCAAAAAAAAGGAGAAAAAGAAAAAGAAAAAAAAAAGGTTCTGTGATTGCCTAGTTTGCTGCCTGAGTAATATTTATCAGCCAAACTTTGAATTCTGCAGTTGTTTCTACAATTACATTTTGTATGAAGCAAAGTCCTTGAATTAAAATAAAAACTTAGCAAAAAAAAAAAAACCTTTCTAATCCCAAGCCGGTGTGTGCAGTGTGCCTAGCTTCACAGGTGCTCGGTTTGAGTAGGGAGCTCTTTGCAAATTTGCCTCTCTCATGTGGATCCAGTGAGGAGATTCCAATTCCTGGAGTCCAACAGGCAGCAAAAAATCACATAATTTAAGTTGAGGATTACCAAAAAAAAAAAAAAAAAAAAAGGGGGCAGAACCTGATCCTAACAGCAGTTGAGTCCTGCAGCTTTGCACTCATTTATTTACGTTATTTTTGACAGAGGGACGTTTCTCTTGATGGTTGATGTGTGAAAGCGTTGGGCGTGCGACTCCCTCTGGCTCCTTCATTAAACCCTTCCCCACTCCTAGCGAGCCTCCCCGCTGCTGCCTGGGACGGGCATGGAAACGGGGCGGCCTGAGGGGCTTGCCGTGGGCCCAGCCTGAAATAATACTCGTTAAATAAAATGGTGGTAAGAGCTGCTGAGAGGCCCCTGAGCCTCCCGCTGCCACAGCTTGCCCCGCACAGGACGCAGCCTGGAGAAGGGGGTTCTGGCTGCTCTGGGTAAGTTGCAGCGGAGGCTGACGCGGTCACTGCTCCCCGCTGCAGCTCCTCTGCCCGGGGCTGCAGGCAGTGGGGCGCAGAGGAGCCGAGGGGAGAGGAGGGCTGTTTTCAGTCGCTTTTCCGAGATATTCCCAACAAATGGGTGCTTCTCAGCATGTGACGGAACAGGGAAGGTTTGGAAAACGGAGGAGCTGGTGGCTCCACGTGCTCCTCAGCTCTATGGAGATGCCAGGGCCTGGGCTCTACCTCAGCTATCGGTGGAGCTGGGACCTGCCTGGGCATCACGTGAATGTCTGTCCTCTGGATGGGTGTCCCAGGGGAGTCCCAAAAACAGCCCAACAGCCCCGGGCGGGCTGTAACCCCACAGGGCTTGGGGGGCTCTGGAGGTCTGTGTCCCCCTGCACTCTGCTCTTGCTGTTGACGAGCCCAGCAGCGGTACCGCCAGCAGCAGCTTTCGGGATGGGGCGCACGGCGCCACGCGGGACCTGGGACCCCAAGTGATCGTTAACAGATCAGCTCTGTTTTTGTGCTGGTTCGTGGCTGGTATTGGCCACTGCCAATAAAGCCTGAACTTCCTATCAGCAAAACCCTGAGCTTCCCGTGAGCCTCTGAGCCCCACTCCTCGCTTTGCCATTAGGGGGTAGCATTTTCTGGCCTTTCTTCGTATGCTACAGAAACAAATCTGGGAAAAAAAAAAAAGCTGTTTCATCTCCCCTTATTTCCCTTGCCATCTTTGAGGATGTTTTTCCCAAAACACATGTCTTAGGACATGCAGGATGTTGAATGTGTTTGATCCTGCAATGCGCAGGGAGCTCAGTCCGCACGAGGCGGCCGGGTCACCACTTCCAGCCACGTTTGCGGCCGGTGCCGGCGGTGCCAGGCGTGCTCCAAGGTGGCGAGTCCCATCGGACCCTTCCTCCTGGCCAGGCCTGACACCCACTGCAGAAAGCCCTGTTTTTGGAGATGCCTGGGCAGGATAAGGAGCCTTCAGCGAACACCCTCCATCAGCACCTCCCAAGAGATTTTGCAAAGGAGGCTGCTGATTATTTTTCTTTCTGTCCTCCTTTGATAAAAGCAGAAACCGAGACACCTCAGAGGGGGTTAAGGTGCCCAACGTCCCGCAGCCCGTGAGCGCAGCAGCAGGGACAAGGTCGGCACTTTCATCTCTCGGTGCTCAAAGTCACTTGAAGGTACTTTTTGTGTGTGGGTCCCCACAGGTTCCTTCTGGGGTGATAGGGAGGTGATCCAGAATTTGGCATCTCCCTCGCAGAAATGTTGCTTAATTGGAGGGGATTCAAAGGAAAGAAGCAATAACAGCTGGATGAAAGGGCTGGGCCTGGGTGGTGATGACAGCTGGAAGGAGCTTGGCAAAGCCCCGGGCAGGGTGGCGCTGATAAGGCCAAGCAAATATTTGTGTGGGTGAAGTCCTGAGAAGGGTGAAAGGGAACAGAGCTGCCAAGGCTGATTTAAAAGGGAGGACAGAGCTAAGGAACTGATGGGAGCGTCGGAGATTAGCACCTTTACCAGGTGCAGGTGGAGACCAAGGAAATGCTGACAGGGCACTGCTGTGTGAAGGCAAAGCAAACAGCACCAGGAACCGCAGTTTACTCTTTTTATCCTCATCTGCACTTCCTGGGCTTGCTACAAAATAAAATATCCTGGCTCTGGCTTTGTCTGAGACTGCTTTCATTATTGCTCCACTTGTGGCGGCCTGTCCTGCGCCCCGGGCCGCTGGGATGGAGAGGGGGGTCCCCATCCGAGCACACTACACAAAAAGCCTGAATCAGCCCTGGAGCATTAACCCCTTTTGTTTTGGCACGGGAGGCCAGAGATGGGAGCAGATGTAGTTGCGTTACGGGATGCAGCCAGGTAAGGGATTGCCTCCCTACACGGATATTGTGACCTGTGACCCTCTTCTGATCAGGTTTCTCTTCCTGGTGGAGGGGAGGGTGTTGAAAGGTGGGAATTTGGCGTGTGGAAGAGAGCAAAGCCTCTGCCTTGTGACATGGATGGACCAGCACAGCAGAGGTCTGCTAGGGGACAAGGACAAGGAGTGCGGCATGAGACCTTCTGCGGGGCTGCAGGACAGGGGGATCCTTGGCCTTGTAAAGCAGTGGCCTTTGGCACCACCTGCGAAGGGAGGTCCGAAGCCCGGCACGTGTTCCTGGCAAATAAAATCCTCTGCACTGCAAAGCAAATGAATCCTTGAATGTCTCCTTCCTTATTGCAGCCTGGACGGGAAAGCACCGGAGGGGCACGGGATGATTCCAGCACCTTTGGCACCGGCTCCTGCAGCGAGTCCCTCCTGCACATGTCCCTCCTGCACCAGCACCAGCTGGAGGCTCCGGGGCTGGCAACCCCTCACGGAAGGTTTCCAGTCTGCAGGGCTCCATGGGGGACCTGCTGCACAAAAGTGTAGCGCAGCCTCAAGACTGAGCTTGAGCCCGTGTCTGGAGGCTTTTGTGCCGGTCTTTGGGGCTGTCTCTTGGGGCAGAGCAGTCGGGGACTGGGGCAGGAGCAGGGCCCGTGCTCGGTACCCTAGCAGACACAGTCGTTTTGGAGGGATCTGCCCGCAGCAGCTTCCACCTCTGTGCTCTGCAGATCAGCGGCAGCAGCACCATGGGACTGGGGGCTCTGCTATGCGCAGTGGGACCCTACTCCCGGTGCCCCAGGATGAGCGCAGGGCTGGGGGGGCTGCACAGGCCACCCCGTAACATGCTGCTGCCTGTGTTCAGCAGGGCCAGGGGGTCCTGGTCACCTCCTGGCAAAATGCCTGCGCTTTTGCCAGGGTCCCTGGGTGGGTAGGAGGAAAAAAGAGATGGGGAGGGGGGATTTAACCCCTGCAAGTGCCAGGAAGAGCAAGGGCTAATTCAGCAGCAGGACGGGCAGGGGAGTGGGTGACCCCGGGGCAAACGCGGACCCTGCCAAGGGCCAGGGAGCCCCTAGCCCGGCCTCTCCTCAAAGCGGCCCCGGGGCGGGCAGCACCGGCCCCGCCGCGCGCGGCCGGGGAGGAGCCGGGGCGCGTGCATGAGGGGCGGCCTTAACCCTTGCAGGAGAGGCGGGCAGGGGCAGGGCAGCCCCCCGCCCAGCTGCGGGCCAGGAGCGAGGCCGGGGCTGCACGATGCGCTGCGCGGCGCCGCCGCTGCTCCCGCTGCTGTTGCTGCCGCCGCTGCTGCTCTGCGCGGAGCCGCCCGAGCCGGGCTCGGGGCTGCCGACAGGTGGGAGCGCGGGGTTGCGCGAGGCTGCGCGGAGCGGAGCCGCCCGAGCCGGGCTCGGGGCTGCCGGCAGGTGGGGGCGCGGGGCTGCGCGGAGCGGAGCCCCCGGGATGCCCGTTCCGCCCGCGCGGGGCTGCGCGGGGCGCAGCGTCCTGGGTGCCCTCTGCCTTCACACGTGGCGCGAGTTTGCGGGGTCTCTCTGCGGCGCGAGGGGGGTGTTGCAGCCCGCGGCACCACCGGGGCGCTGCTGGTGTTGGGGAGGCTGCAGCCGCTCTGACCCGCCGCCGCGGTCCCCGCCGGTCCCCGGTGTCACGAAGCCTTGGGGGACAGTGCAGCCTGGGTAGCTCCCTGCAGACGGAGCCGGCAGCTCTCTCCAGCTCCGTGCAGGGCAGCAGCCCGGTCAGGCCCTTAGCACACAGGGCTGCTTCACCTCCCAAAGGAACCTGTTTCCAAAGTCTGAGCTGTGACTTCTTCCTTGGAGCTCGTTGTGGGATGGCAAGTAACTGGGTAGAGCTGCTGTACAAGAGGATATTTATTTTGAAACGAATTCCAGCTCTTTTGAAGCCAGAAGTTGTTGCTCTTCATTTGCACTAGGGTAACAGCTACGGGTCCTGGTCGGAGCAGGATATGCAACCCCCTGCCCAAAGCGCTAGAGCTGCAATGAGCTGGAGATGCTGCAGCCAGAGGCTGCAGTGTGGTTGGGGAGATGAGAGAGATGAGATGAGAGATGTAGTTGGGTAGATGAGATGAGAGGGTAGATGAGAGTGGTTGGGTCCTGAGAGAGAGAATTGCTGATGGATCTCAGGGGTCCTTAACAGCCCCTGGACCTCGCCTGGAGTGGCACTGTTCATTGCCTGAAAAAATGTACTAGGAATTTCATTCCCATAGAGCTGCATTGAAATCCTGGTGTGCGTAAAGTGCAAGGGGTATTTGGTGTAGGGAGGACCTCACATGGGAAATGGGGGTTCTTCAGGCTTTGAGGTACAAGCAGGCACTTTTGGGGGGTTTGGGCTTCTTCTGATACCTGCTGATGCTTCCTCCACTCCACCCTGGTGTGGGTTATTCAAAGGGCTCCTCTTGTCTCTATTTTGCTGCTTCTGTGCCTCTACCCAGCCCCAGCAACTGCTGCCCTTCCAGTTCCAGCAAGGGTTGTGGTTTGCACCCTGCTGAATTGTTGTTTAAAGCCTGTGTGACCTTGTGGAGTTTGAATGTTTCCTCTAGGTGCAAGAGGAGAGGCAGACGGAGGCAGCATTTGCAGCAAGTTGGACTGGCAGGAAATCAGAAGCCATTTCTTAGGTGTCTTCACTCTGTCTTGGTTGAGACTAGATGATGTTGGTTGTTGCTATCTCCAGGTCTTCTGCTTCATTCAAGGTCACAAAGTTGGTATTCTGGGGGCAGGTCCCCTCCCAAGAAACCTGGAGGGCGCTGGATTTTCAAGAGAGAATGGGATGGGGGAGCATCTACCCTGTGAAAATGACAGGCTGGGTGGAAGAACCTGGTTGCATGAAAATAGGTTGGATTTCGAAGGTGCAGAGCACTGACCTAAACTCGTAAAACACAACCCCCAAACCAAACACGCGCACAGAAATCCTGTCTGGGAAGGTGATCCAAAAATTAATGGGACTGACCTTAATTAAAGTTTAGAGTTACTCCATGGAGATGTGCTCAATTAAGGGAGGAACGGTGCTGAACAGTGTCCCACTTGGCTTCCCACAGATGGGATATCTTACTCAAAGGTGGCTGAAAATAGTCTTAAATTCTCCTCCTGAAGGACTGAGGCTCGGGAACATCAAATACAGCTCTGGGCAGCAAAATGCAGCACTTGGATCTCACATTTACTTTGCAAATGTACCAGCATTTATCTTAAGGTAAATAAGCACATAAATTACTGTGCATTAGCGTGATGTGTGTATGCAGAGCAGGATACAGTTTACATGCTGGGGATCTTGCTCTGTGTGTGTATAAAGCCAGCAAAATGCTGCTAAGTACAAATAAGTTTGCAGAGCTAATCGCTTAAAAATCCAGAAATACCAGGTTTGGCCTCTTCGTGTCATCTGTGTTTGGTCCTTTGCTCCTTGCAAGTCACTGTCGAGCCTTTGGTTGCACAGTTATCTGGGATCATCTTTTACCTCACAAAGTTCTGTATTTTGCTCCGCTGCATAGAAAGTGGGGAAAACAAGAGATTTGGGCCCAGTGACTTTTCCAGTTTCAGCCCTGTCCGTGCAGGGGCTTCCAGGGGCTGGTGCTGTCCATGCGGTTGGTGCCAGCACCAGCTGCAGTGCGGGTGGGAGGTTTGGGCCAGTTTACAAAACCTGTAGAAAATCCAAGCCTTTCCATGAGCAGTGCCTCATGGAAAGCCTTGTTCCCATCACCATGGGCTCGCTGAGTTTTTAAGGGCTGGCCCTCTTCCGTCTTTATGGTGCTCCCCAGCTCTTTATGGTGCTCCCCAGCTCATGGGCACTGCACTAGGGTTTATTCTGTGGTGTAAAATAGGTCTCAGTCACTGTGGTGCAATTCTGCTTCACTAGGATGGGATTTCATGGGCAAATAAGCGTCTTTGAGGAGTGATGAAGAAATCTCTACGTGGCTAGTGCTGCTGGAGACGCAGGGGTGGAAGGTGACACGAGGGTGCCCTGAGTGCTCCGAGCCTGGCCCTCCTTGTCCGAGCTGGGCATGAGCTCCAGGTGGGGCTCATGTTGCCCTTGGTCTCCTCTATGGGCGTGCAAGGCCGTTTAGCAGAGCTGCACAAGGCGCTTCCAGGTGTCCACGTGTTCCTGGAGCTTGGTCAGGGCTAGTGATGGCTGAGCCAAGATTGCTCCTCACACCTCTGGCCCTAATGCAGCTTGTGGGGCTCAAAGTCTTTCTGTTGGAGATGAACATCCCAGATAGTGGTGCAGTCAAGGGACCCTGTATTTATTTCCTGATTATCAAGACCTAGACATGTGCAGTGCTAGGATTTCCACAGAAAGCGGGCTTTTCTACGCTTAATTTTTAGTGTGAAAGAGGAGTTTCTGGTTAGTTTCACTGACTCCTGGTGCTGGGGCTTCAGGAAGGCTCCCAGGACCTGAAAGGAGCCGCTGTCCTGTTTGCTGAGCTGGGTTAGCTTTCCTGGATAAACAACCTGTCAAAGGCTTCTCCAAACAGTGGATTCACCCAGGAGCTTAACACCAGGCTTAGCACAAATATCCCTCTGTTAACACGGCATCCCCTTGCCCAGAGCGGCTTTGCTGCTGGGTAATCAGCACCAAAGCAGCACCCAAGGTGAGGAGCAGGAAGGCCCTTCCTTCCTGGGCTGGGCTTGTCTCGCAGTGAGCTTGCTAAGCTCGGCTTCGCTTTGGCTAAAGGGAATTTGGGCCCTCGTCCCAGGGCACTGCACGATTCACCCTTCCCAAAACGAGGAGGGAAGAAGGGAGAGTTCAAGCAGAAAACTCATCTTGGATATGGTCATTTTTCTGTCTGGGAAAATAAAAATACTTTTTATTTTCCCCTCGTTCAGACACTAAAGCAAAGTCTGCAACTCGCATGGGGTACATGGGTCTCTGCTTGGCTGATGCTCTTACCTGAGCACAGGCCACGACGCCTTCCTCATCCCAGCCTCTTGCAGGCAGTTTCTATACAAACGTCCTGGTTTGTTCCCCCCGGGCAAACATCCTACATGCAGGGGAAGCTCTGCCTGTAAAGCACTATATGTGACCCAGATCTCACATGTTTTGGGGCATTTGCACACCTCTACTCTAGATTGGCAGTGTTTTAAGTAGCTTTTTGGTATGACAGAGGTACGTCATATTAGGACTTGTGGGTTTTATTTTGCTTTCCTGCCAATGAGCCAAAGTGGCCTCTATTTGCAACAGCTGTTTCCCCTGGGCGCAGAAGATGTTGATGCAGTTAAAGTGGCGGGTTAAACTGGCCATCAGGTCAATGTCAAGCCTGGCAGGTCTGGATTATTATCAGCACTCCGGAACCCTGGAGTGGGTTTTGTGGTGGAAATGCTGAGCTCTGTTTGTGTTGGCTCTTAGGAGAGCTCTTAGGAGGTCGCCAGTAATGCAGAGGGGCTTGGAAACATGGAGGGAGATTTGCATGTGTGGATTTGAAGCACCTTCTTTGTTTCTACTTTTTATTTATTTATTTATTTTTGGTAGCATTTTGAAAGTTTTAACTTGGAGGATGACAAGCCGTAGGTGGGGACGAAGATAGGCAACGTCCATTTGTTGAGCCCATGGTGGTTGTCTCTTGAGCACAAGGAGAAGCAGTGCCCCCCATCAGGACACCAGGGCACCCCTTCTAGACAGATGGACAGTGGTTCCCCGGGCTCAACACTCATCCCACGCAGGGCCAAGGCAGGTTCAGCTTCTGCCCTCGCAGTGTGTCCATGCTGGCTTTAGTGTTTCCATCCCTTCCTTATAAAAGGCCTGGCTGCAGTTCATCTGCGTGCCATGGTAAATGCCTGGGAATAAGAGGGGTTAATCCCTGTTTTGGGAGTTGAGCTGCCTGTTCTTGCAGCTGCCCAAATCCTCTGTTCGGTGTTAAGACCCATTAGGAAGCACAGCCAGTTTAACGCAGTGCTGGGAAGCAGCAGTGAATTATGCACTTGGAAGGAGGTATTTTATTTTAAAGCCCTTTCCTCTGCCAAAGCAACTTATCCGGTGTTGCTGCTGGACAGGTTTTGGAGGATCTTGATGGCCACAATTAGATGATTACAGACTCTTGCATTTTTGTTGGCCAGGGTTTTCTCGTGGGTCTCTCCATTTGTGATGTTTTAATGCTCGTTTTGTAAAGATTTTTTTATCATCTGCTTTGTGGTCCCAGAGCAAAGCCATGCAACCAAAGCACCAAGGGCCAAACCCACAGCCCAAGTGAAACAGTCCACAATTTGTTCCTCTTTCGTTTTGATAAATGCCCATTTTGATCTTTTTTGAGGGAAGAGGAAGGCTCCAAGTGCCTTAATCAGGAGTGTCTGAGCAAGGCATGAGACTGGGACAGATTACAGGTCCTCATCAGACTGCCCATGCCACAGTGCTGACCCTTGTCATAGAATCATTATGGTTGGAAAGGACCTTTGAGTGAATGGTGTCCACTGTAGGCCCCTCAGCCCCACACCTGTTAAGCCACGTCCTAAGTGCCTCATCCACACACTTCTTGAGCGCTGCCAGGGATGGTGACTCCACCACTTCTCCGGGCAGTCTGTTCCAATGCTTCACCACTCTTTCTGTGTAGAAGTTGTTCCTAGTATCTTGTCTTGGTGCAGCTTAAGGCCATTTCCTCTTCTCCTATCAGTATTTACTCTGGAGAAGAGAGCCACCCCTGCCTAATTCCAGCATCCTTTCAGGAAGTTCTTCTCCAGACTAAATAACCCCTGCACTCTCAGCCACTCCACATAAGGTCTGTGCTCCAGAATGCCTTAATAAGGATTGATTAATTAATTAATAAGGCCCTTGTGGTGAGGCCACCCTCTTCTCCATCCCAGATAGAGAAACCTCCCCAAATTGGTCAGCCCTTCTTTACCCAGGTCTGTTTTTAAGCAGCCCTAGATGTGAGTGCGGTGGCAGGGCTGTGACAGGCGGGAGCCCTGGTGCCGCCTTGCCGAGCATCTCCCCAGCCCCGCGCGGTCCCTCTGGCTCGTCCGCAGTCCTTGCTCCTCCCGGCCGATTAGCCAGATCTGTCCAAACAGCGCCCTGTGTGCTCGGCGCGGCAGCCCGCCAGCTTCCTCCCTCGCAGGATAAGCCTTTAAGCTGCTAAACTTGCTCAGAGGGGGAAAAAATAATAATAATAAAAAAAAAAAAAAGTTGATGGGTCTCTCTAATAAGATCAGGCGCCTGCCCACGGTGAGCAGTTTTCAGAATCCTTATTAATGAGCTCGTTCTAATGCCTTGCTCGTGGTTTCCCTCTCCAGATGAGTGGACATTGGGGAACCCTATACCATATGCAGTAAAAACTGCTGTTAATTTTCTTCAACAGCTTCACTACCTAGTGTTAAGTTTTAATTATAACTTCCCATGTTCACTGCAACAACCTGGGGTTACAGTTGTGTGTGTTATTCAATTTGCTGCTGGTCTGTATGCCTCAAGGTTAGTTAGACTGGTGGCAGACTTGCAGTCACTGGAAGTTTGAGTCCAGATGAGGTGGTTTTCCTAAAGGAAAAGATGCTTTCTTGGTGGTTCAGACACAGCTGTTAGCTTTGGAGCAGGAGTTAAGCTGAGCATGGCCTGTGTCCCTCCGGCCTGCAGGATGATTGTGCAGGAGGAGCTGTGTGCCTCATTGCTGATCCCATTGCTGATCCCTTGCATGCAGGTCAGGTAGCACAATCACAGTTCGAGTAAGGTCCAGCTGGCTCTGGAGATGACCATCTTCCTTTGGCGGCATCAGTAGCTTTTCCAAACCCATGTTTTTGTGTTTGATTTCTGGATTTAGTTTAACTTGCTCCCAGTGGTGTGCCTGAGTGGTGTCGGAGCCCGCAGCAACCTCCTTGCCAGTGCGTACGGCCGGTAGGTGCTCAGGAGAGGGACGCAGGCTGGTCCGCATCCAGGAGGAGCCCAGTGAGGAGGGAGCCCCAAGCCAGCTCTGCAGCCTCCTGGGAACTGCCATTCCCAACACAGGGGTTTGCTGCCAGCAAGAGATGAGGAAGAAGAGGCAGTGGAGCTGGAGGCTCAGCCTGAGCCTCTGTGCTGGTGGCCCTCTCTGGGGCACTGCAGCATTGAGGAGCATCCCACAGTTTTCCAGAGCACATGGTGTTGGTTTGAGGCTTGTTTGAGGAGGTGAGGGACCTCCGTGCCTTGCAACTTTGTGCTTCTCCTGAGCCAAACATGTGCAAACGTGCTGGGGAATCCCACTCCGCGTGGTTTATATGTGCACGGGCTGGTATTTCCGCCCGTCTCCCTCTCCCCCTGGAAGGCCCCTGCATAAAGAACGGAGCCGCCATCGCTTGTGACCTTGGCCGTTGCAGCCCTCCTCCCCCTCGCTGCTCAGCTGTGGAGCATCTGGCACACACGTGCTCGCTGGCTGCTTGCTGCGCTCGGGGGAGCTGGGCTGAGGCTGTGCCTTACTGCTGGGCTCCATCGTCTGCCTTTGCCCCGTGTGAGTTGTCTTCTACCACAGAAGAATGCCGGCTCCTGGCCTGGTGGGGTTTGGTGGGGAGGCCCTGCCCTTAAAGTGGCCCCCGAGAAGAAGAGGGGCTGGTGCCTCCTTTCGTGTCGCTCAGGGAAAGTTTCCTCCGGTGAAAGTTTCCTCTATTGGCTGCACTGGAAGCAATCAAGGGTTTGATGATCATAGAGCAAGAAGTGATCCAAAATGACTCCAGCCTTGCTAAAAATGAGAGAGAGACAGATCTCCTTTGGATTCCTGTGTAGTCCTGGCTCCTGGCCAGGGAACTCAGTGGGGACTCTTTTTTAAAGGGCTGTTTCGAAGGTGGAATCTGCTAATTCTAGCTAAGTTCCTAGCATAGTTCCTGATGCCTTCAGCAACCATATGGTTGTGTGGTCTGAGCTTCAGACCAAGAATACAAAGGTACCTGGGTGCCTCGTCCCTTGGTCATGGTCCATTTCCCTGCTGACAGTATGAGGGGAAGGGGAAAGGATGTTTCTGTGACTGATTCAGGGCTGCTCTCAATGCTGGAGAGTATTAGGTGTACTCCTAAGCATTTCTTCTGGCTTAGTTTCACAAGAAAGTCGTTGTGTGGACGTGATTTTCCAGCAACCTGTCCTAATCTGCATCAAACCGTGCTCCAGCCTGGTGAAGTCTGCATGACAGAGAGGCCCCTCAGCCGCCTGGATGGCTGCCAGTGTTTGACTGTGGCTCGTGCTGGTGTTTGCGTGGTGGACGTGGTTGGGCATGTAGGTGCCTTCTGCACATGTGGAGGATGCTGTGCACATGCATGTAGCCCTATGCACAGAGATCTGCCCAGATCTCCACATCCTCGCATCCTCCCTGGGTGAAGATGCTTGGATGGAGAAGCCCCATGATCCCAGGCCCAACGATTGAGAGATTCCCACAGCTGCGAGAAAGTGAGTCCTGCTCATTTTCACAGAGCACCATCGCCTTTTCCGTCCTTTAATCTCCCCAAATGTGTTTGTGTTTCATTTTTATATTCCTTCCAGGCTTTTATGGACGTTCCCACCAGGCCCAGGCAAAGTGGGTAGGATGTCCTGATGGGAAACAGAGCAGGACTGGGAGCAGCTGAGATAAACAGCCCGATAAAAAGGCCAGAGCCCGGCCGACGTGCTCGTGGAGCTGGGGCCATCCTTGCCTTGCCGCCTGCATACAGAGGGCTCAGAGCTGTCTAACCTGCTGCAGGCTGCTTGCTCCATCTTTTGCTCTCTTCTTTCTCAGTACCAGCTCATAAACCTCCCAGAACCAGGGTTAATACAGCTCAAGTGCTGGGCTGGAAGCAGCCTAGAGAAGGTGGCACCTATATTGTTGTGGTTGTGCCCAGACCAGCATAGTGAGGTCTTAGGTCATTGCTGGTGCTTTGTTTCACTACCTACATATGAGAAGAAGAATGTGAAGTAAAAAGGGATGGGTCACCAGAGCTTTCTGCAGCTTAAGGGAGTGCTTATTGTTTGGCTTGGATAAATTAGGAGATTTTTCCACTTATCTCAAACCTGAAAGCGGACTAAGCCTCTAGGAGAAGAGTTGTCTTTTCTGAAGTCTGTAGCATCAACAGTTGCCATATCAAAGCCAGCACAAGAACTGCTTGCTCAAGGCACAGTAAAATAATCGGGAGATTACTGACATTGAAGAGTGGTGGTTTCATTTGTACTTGAAGTGATGTCCTCGATCTGTCACTTGTAGCTGCTGCTGCAGTAGACAAGAGCAAAGATTTGTCTTTAACAGGGATTGTCTTTAACAGCCAGACACCTAAACCAAGATTGCTCTTCAGCATGAGTCACAATTCAGCCACATCTTGCTGAACGCTGTAAAATGAGTCTCCCTTGACCTTGGTGTTGGCTCCAACACTTGTGCTTCCTTCCACATGCTTTCTATCCTAGATTCTGTAGAAAAGAAACTGCCACATTACGCTTTGACCGGAAGAGAGGAGCTCCCAAAGAGCTTCCCAGCACTGGGGCATGTATATATATATATTTTTTTTTCCCCAATAATTGACTTTCTCTTCCACATACTGCCTGAACTGCCTGGTGTAGTCATGGCAGTCACACAGTCCATCACACTGTGTGTAAAGGCATTGCTGAGAAGAACACAGAGACGTAAAATGTAAGGGGCCAAATACTTTAGTAAGAAAATTCATTTGGCCCCGGTTTTCTGGGGTCATCTGTCTGAGGGCAGGGTCCCAGTCTCTGGATGGTGACAGGCTCCATTATCTCTGTTGTTCTGTGATTTTTGTTCTCTGACTTTGTACCTTCCTTTGTACCTTCCTGCTCCTTAGGTCTTTTGGGAAAAGTTGAGGGGAGCAGCACCCCAGCATCTACACACATCCATATTTTCTGTCCATATCTGCCATCCTCCCTCTGCTCCCAGTTTGCTCAGAGAGATGAATCCATGTTGGTTGAGGTCCTGGCCCTGTTCCTGTCACAGGTTGCCGGGGATGGACATCTCTTTGGAAGCTCCAAGAGCCAGGCAGCTTTGCAGAGTAGCTCCAGGAACAGTGTGAAATCCCCCAGGTCTGTACTTTGTCGCAACATCCTCCTTGCCATCGAACACAAGCCAGGTGGCCAGGGAAGCCCTTCACAAGCCTACGGCGTTTCAAAGGCTTGGGAAAGGAAACTGTCAGCAGAAGGATTTCTCCCACTGTGATACTGGATACAGTCTGTGGCTTAAAAAAATTCCTGGCAATTTTGCAGTGTTATGTGATACGGAGTTTTATTTTAGCAAAACCTTCCCTGTCTGTCTGGGAACTTGTGCATTAGTGCATAGGTCTAACTTCTTTTTAATTTTATTTTTATTTTCTTTTCTCTTCCTTTTCCCCTATTTTTTTTAAGGATTGCACTGAGCTGGCCAGGAGAGATTTTAATGCACTGCTCACTTTGGTGAAGCAGGATGGATAGCAGGTTGGGTTATGGATGGGTTGGATTTCAGATACAGGATTTGGCATCATCCAACCTCTGCTTTGGAGAGGGCTGTTCCGGAGTGAGTTGTGCAGAGATGACTTACAGACAAGGGGTAATAGAGCTGCAGTTGTTGAACACAATGCTAAGGCACTGAAAGATAAGATATGAAAGATAAGATATATCTGCATGAGGGGAAACTGACCTGGGCCTGTTGCCTATTTCTAGGCAAATAATCCTGAAGCTGAGGGAGTGTAGGCTTTGCCTTGGGTTAGGGATCTGCTTTGATGGACTTTGACAGACTTCAGCAGAGCTGGAGGTTGAGGTGCTGATAGATGGGGGTATCCCCCAGTGACAAAGGGGTGGAGCAGCACCGGAGAAAGTGGGTCTAATTTGGCAAATCTTGTCAAATCAGGAAGTGAGAATGAAATTCAAAACCATTAAAACATTGCGTTTTCCTGTGGTTTGCAAAGAAAGTGGTCGTTTTGGAAAAGGCTTGACATTGCAGTGTTGCAAACATAAAACTTGAATTTCAGTTTCAAAACAGCTGTCTTTAGCAGTTAATTTGCACAGAAATAAAAAATAAAAAAGGAAGGAGTTTAATAATCCATGAACATGAAGTCCTTCATTTTTAGGTTGCCTCAAGATGACTTATTTTTTCTTCCTTCTTCATTACTCAAAATACGGGGAAAGTTTTTTGTTTGACACATTTCATTTCATTTTCATTCTGTTCCAACAAGTTCATTTAGCCCCAAGACCTCCCAAGCCCAAGTTATCTTGGATAGCTGAGAGAAGATGTTCGCCTTGAGTTGCTGTGTATTCCCTAGCTCAAAACAAAGCAAGCAAGCTCAATGCAGATCACTTTTGGTTGGTTTTCCAATGTAGCGGCATCCTTCCCATTAGACCTCTCAATTTTCTGCCTGGAGCTCTCCTCTCTGTAGGAGACTACAATTAACTAAGAATTCATGTGCAGAGGTCTGCTGTGTAGAGGCCATGTGCTTGGGTCAGTGTATGTGATTTGTGCCTTGTGATGAAATCCAAAGGCCTGAAAACTGATTTCTGATGGGAGAAAAGAGTTTTTTTCCTTTTTCCTTTGGTTTCCTCTCCCTAAGAAACTCTTTTTCTCCCTAAGAAGTTCTCTACGATAATAAATAAATAATGAGTGTGTAAAAGTTTATTTGAGAAGAGATGGGATTATTATTAGTGGGTGGGATGGTCCAGTGCAGCCCAGGAAGACGAAGATCCAGGAGCAGACATGAACCAGCCTTTGGGTAGGATGGTTTTGCACAGGTGACAAGAGAGCTTTGGGGGAAAAATGAGGATGGAAATTGTCTAGTCTAGCAATGGGCTTTTGCAGAGCACCCAGCTGAGGGTTGCAGAGCGAGGTCTGTGCCCCGGCACTGTGTCTTGTTCATGTCTGGATGGCCTTGGCTGGGAGAGAAATCCCAGGAAAATGGCAAATATTCCTCTTGGTGGCATTGAGGGATTCAACAACTTCTCACTGGGTGCAGAAAAGCCTGTTTTGCATCCTGATTTAGCAAGCTTAAGGAGGAGATTTGCTTGGGTGTTTTTTCTTGGGTGTCTTGGGCAGCCACTGGCATTTCAGGTAGCACCGATGCCTGGGCCAGCAGGGCTCACTGCCCTGCACAGCTTGCAGAGAAACATAGGCGCTCACAGAAGAGAGACGTTTTGGCTGTAAATAAAATGGTAGAGTGGGGAGGTGAGACAGGAGCTGCTCTGCATCCAGGACGTGGAGTAGCATTCATGAGTTCAGGAAAGGTTGGGACCTCAACCGTTCAACAGTTTGTGGGGGGAAATTGGCAGCTGCTTGCTGGGGAATGAATCACAAATGTGCACATGTTTTGCCTGAGGTGAAACCCTGACTGTTTTTTGGCTGTGAAATGTCAGCTTGTTAGTCTGGGAAACCCTCTTTTTAAAATTTTCTTCTTTATTCTTGCCAGTAGAGAAGTGGTTGCGTGGAGGGGAGCACCATGCAGGGGGGCTCAGTCGGGATTGCTGCTGGATGCGTGTAGAGGACACCGAGACTGGTTGTTCTCTCTCCTTTGACAGGAGAACCTTTCCAGAAAGTGCAGCAACTCCCAAGTAATTAACTAAAATGGCCTTAGTTTAGCTAAGGTGAATGGTGTGCTGGCCCGTAGGTGGTTTCTTTAGCCCCTTCCAGGAGGAAGGCCGGTTTCTGTCCAGGAGCATCCTGGCTGCTATACCATGCAGAGCTTGGTGCCATGCTGAGCTCCCATCTTTCCTGGGAATGCTCAGGTGTGCTCATAAAATACCTGCCTGGTCATTTGTTTGGGTAACGGGGCACTGCAGTAGGTTGTTGTAATGGAGTTGTAATGTTTGCATTTCAACTTTCCCATAAAATGAGTTCCACGATGATTTTAATTTTCACTGCTTTTTCTTCCTCTCCTGGGTACTGAGGAATGTTTCTGCTTCCAGGGAAGTCCAGCTGCCCCTTTCCTCCCCCTCTCCATGGGATGCTTTGGTCTTAGGGCAATTTATTGGCTGCTATTTGGTGAGAGGGGGATTTTTTTCTCCCTGTCCTCCTCCTAACCAGGACAGCAAAATCGCTGCTGCCTTTCGCTAAGGGGGTGATAACATGCCATGGATAATTGGAGGTCTTGGATAATTCAAAATATGAATAATTAGAGTTCGCACCCTCTTGTTGTGCCTGTGGGCCCATTTGGCCAGGTGAGGAGCGCTTGGAGCTACACAAGATCTTGGAGGTTCTGGCCCTTGGGAACCGGGCTTTCCTGCCACATCTCTAGTGTCAGGTTTAAACGTTGCCTTTTTGCCACAGGTGACCTTGCACATGCAGTTTTACCACATTAGACTGAACCTAATGCACTGACTAATCCTTGGCATAAGGAGCTGCGACAGAGTGGAAATGGTTTGGAAGCTCTGGGGTGCGCTGAGCTCTTCTGCATTTGCTAGGCAAGTCCAATTCCCCGGACAGACTCCCTGGGCTTATTTATTTTTATTTTCTCAGGGTTGTAATCCCTCCCAGATGTGTACGCCTGCAGCAGAAGATGATACTAACCGGACCATTCCCCTTGATACCCGAGACGCTTTCAACATTGCTGAAATAACAGTGCAGACTGAGTCCACTGCCAGGCATTAAAATGGCTCATCTAAGACTAGGGGAGGCTAAGCTGTAGAAAGGCTTGTGAAGATCAATGTCTGATAGAGAAGAGGGGCCATGAAATATTTCAAAAGCAGAGATTTCCCATGAAGTTGCTGTTTCACTTCCAAAACTCTGTAAGTGCATTTCCTCTTGCAGGAAATCTGCCTTTCTATCTTGCTTTTCTGTCTCTTTCCCCTTCCCTTCTGTAGCTCTTGATATCGATTTTGCTGCCTTACGTCCAATTTCCCCATGCTAAGAGTAAAGTCCAGTCGCAAGGTAGACCATAGCCACAAAACTGTACTCCTTGCTCTGCTTGGGCCTTGCAGGCCCGTCACGCCCACCAAACACTGCTGAGATCTGGAACAAGGGATCCTGTCCTGCAGTAGGAGCTGAAAACCTTGGAAAGGTCTTGTGAAGTCTTCTTGTGGAGATATTCCAAATCTGCCTGGATGTGATCCTGTGCACTGAGCTCCAGGTGTCCCTGCTTGAGCAGGGGTTTGGACTAGATGATCTCTAAAGGTCCCTTCCAACATCAACCATTCTGTGACTCTGTGAAGTCATTGTGAAAATGCAAGGAGGAGTGTGAACATTGTGTGGCTTGTGCGCTCGCTCCATCCAGAGGAGGGGACCTGTGCCACGGACACCGGCTCAGTGCCACCAGCTTGGGGTTGACGGCCATCCCATTGTGGTTTTCGGTGGGGGCTCTGTGTGTTTTTGCATATGCATCTTCCAACCCTACAAAGTGGCTCTTGGAAAGCTCCTGCTGGAAACAAGCCCCTGGAGTGCAAGTGTTTACCGAATTTATTATTTACTTTGAGTTTGGACGCTTATTTATAATCCACAGTGGGGGGCTGAGTTGCTGGGGCTTGTTCCTGCTCAGTATCATGCATGTTTTACTAGTATGTTTTTTTGGTTGATTTTAAATGAATCTCATGGAATCCTGTGCAGAGACATTTGTAGACCAGTTCAGATCTGATTCAGAACTCCAGCTTGTAGACCAAACCCAATCTTACACCAATTCACCGTAACTGCTGTAAGGCGGCCTTGAACACATTGTGGAGGGTCTGTGCAGGGATTCACACAGTTTTAAATGAAATTAATTTAAAAACACCTCACTGGTTAAAACTTTTAGACCCTGAATGTAGATAAAATATCAATTCCACAGTGCTTAGCTTGAGTAAAACAGTGTCTTGAGATCAGCCCAATGGCATCTGCTCTCGGTGCTCCAGGAGAGGACAGGACCTGAAAGCACAGAGCCAATATTACAGACTTATTGCCTATTTGGGGTCACTTGTAGTAGCCTTTTCCCCTCTTGAGGCTTTGTCCCCAAAGGCCATTGTGTCCCTGTTGAGAGCTTGCTTGCCGGGGGATGGAGGTCTCCTCCAGGCCAACCTGGTCCAGGCCAACCCAGTCAACGCCTACGCAGAGGAGCAGAAGCCCTGGCCTATCTGCGTAATGACCCTGAAATAAGCCAGGTTTGTTTTTTTCCGGCTAAACGATGTGCCTGGATAGATTTTTCTTCTAAAAAGGTTAGGCTTCTCTGAAATTTTCTGCTCTCCTGGTGGGTGGTTACTTGCATTTCCACATCCGATAATTGGTAGGACGTTCTCTGTGAGAGCGGAGAACTTGCTCTCCCAGCTTTTGCACCGTCCCTTTCAACTTACAGCCACCGTGTCAAAACCAAATTCTCTGTGCTCTCCAGAGCACGGAGGTGAAGGTTTAAATCCCATTGCATAACCCCCTGAATGTGTAGACGTCACCGTGAGCTGTGTGCGTTCCGGCTTAACCCATGTCCCATGTGTTTTGTGTTGCCTTTAAAAAGAAATAATGAAATGGCAAGGGGAGCAGAAGCTGTGGGACGTGCAGGAGGTGACACGGATGAGTGCTGCGGACACTGTTTGTGTTACAAGCACCGCCAGAGGAGCACGTGAAGTGGGAAGTGCCCAGTATTATTGTGTGTTCATGGCCCTGTCCACCCACAGCATGCAAAGTCATTAGGCAAATCCAGACATATGCAAGGCTGCCGTGTTGCTTTTTTCTCCACTCTTCCCTCTGGTGCTGAATATTTAGGAAAGACATGTTTGCACCTTTTCCTGAAGCTAGGGGAGCAATCACCTTTATCTAGTTGATGATGCTCCAGGTCACCCGCTTCAAAGTGTTGTCCACAATAACCCCAGTGGGCAACACTCCAAACATGCAAGAATGAAGGAAAAATGCAGGAACATTGTCAGGGAGTGCAGGGATGTGACAAGGAAAGCTAAGCCACATTTGGAACAAAATCTGGCAAGGGATGTTAATAAGAAGAACTTCTTCAAATATATCAATGGCAAAAGGAAATGGCAAAAGGGAAAACGTGGTGAATGCTGGTGGGTGGCCTGGTAAACAAAAGAAAACACAGAAAAAGCAGAGTTACTGATTGCCTTCTTTGCTTCAGCGTTTAGCAAGTGCAGCCTTCTGGAATTCCAGAGCCTAGGGACAAGAGAAGAAGCCTGGAGAGAGGAAGACATGCCCTGGGTAGAGGAAGGTTGGGTCAGAGAGCACTTAGGGAAACTTGATACCCAGAAATCCATGGACTCTGATGGGATGCACCCCAGAGTGCTGTGTGAGCTGGTGGATGTTATTGCTAAGCTGCTCGCCATCATCTTTGAAAGGTTCTGGAGAATGGGGCAGGTGCCGGAGGACTGCAAGAAAGCCAATGTCACGCCAGCCTTCAAAAAGGTCAAGAAGGAGGACCCAGGCAACTATAGACTAGTTGGTCTCACCCCATCCCTGGAAAGGTGATGGAACAGCTCATCCTGGCTGTTGTCTCCAAGCGTATGGAGGACAAGGTGCTCAGGAATAGTCAGCATGGATTCAGCAAAGGGAAATCATGCTTGACCAACCTGATAGCCTTCTGTGATGGAGTGGCTAGCTGAATAGATGAGGGCAGAGTGGTGGATGTCATCTATCTGGATTTTAGCAAGGCTTTTGACACCATCCCTCACAGCATCCTCCTGGGCAAGCTCCAAAGGTGTGGGATAGATGAGTGGATGAGGAGGTGAATTGAGAACTGGTTGCATGGCACAGTTCAGAGGGTGGTGATCAGTGGTGCTGAGTCCAGTTGGAGGCCTGTAGTTAGCAGTACCCCCCAGGGGTCAGTCCTCAGTCTGGTCCTGTTCAATTTATTCATCAACCACGTGGATGAAAGGCTGGAGTGCTCCCTCAGCAGGTTTGCTGATGGTACCAAACTGGGAGGAGTAGCTGATAGCCCTGAGGGCTGCCATCCAGAGGGACCTGGACAGACTGGACGACCGCGCGGCTAGAAACCTCATGAAGTTCAACAAGGGCAAGTGCAGGATCCTGCACTTGGGGAGGAATAACCCTGGACACCAGTACAGATTAGGGGTTGTCCTGCTGGAGAGCAGCCCTGCAGAGAGGGACCTGGGTGTCATGGTGAACGACAAGTTGACCATGAGGCAGCAGTGTGCCCTGGTGGCCAAGAAGGCCAACGGGATCCTGGGGTGCATTAAGAAG